>KN482972.1:0-11345 GCA_000787095.1 Periophthalmodon schlosseri | reverse complement strand
TAGTGTACCAATAAGTTCTAGTTTATACATTACATGGTTTCCAATTTGTTGCTGGCACAAGGTTAGGTTTATATTAGGATTAGACTCTGATTAGTCCTTTTCAGACCATAGACTGAAAGAAGAGGATTAAGGGAGTGTGACACCACCCATAGCGTTCAGCTCAAGTCAAATGAAGCTCATTGAGGCTAGCAGATATACGGGTAAATTTGGAGCAGAGTTCCATGTTTGGAATTCTGACTGTGAGTATCACAGCAACCAAAAAGCCAATCCAGAGCGAAGGCAAGGCAAGTTTATTTGTATAGCCCAATCGTACACAAAGTAATTCAAAATGCTTTACAGAATAAGAAAGACATTAAAATCACAATACAACAAATAAAAACATAAATAATCACATAAAATCATCATAAAATTAACATAGGAGAAAAATGCAGACTAAAAACCTTTCAGTCATATGCACAGCTAAACAGAACTGTTTTGAGTCTGGATTTAAACATTGTCAAAGTAGAGGCCTGTCTCACATCTTCAGGAAGACTGTTCCAGGTTTTAGCTGCATAAAACTGAAACGCTGATTCCCCATGTTTAGTCCTGACTCTGGGCACCAGCAGGAGGCCGGTCCCTGAAGTCCTAAGAGTGAGATGGTTCATATGGCACTAACATGTGGGAGATGTACTTTGGTGCTGGGCCATGCAGAGACTTGTAACAAGTAGAGCTGCTTTAAAGTCTGTTCTCTGAGCCACAGGAGCCAGTGCTGAGACCTGAGCACAGGACGTATGTGCTCATACTTCCTGTTGAAGGTAACGCCCCTTCCCGCCTGCTCAACGCTTAGCAATACGGTCAATCAAACCTGTTGCTAACACAAGCAGGAGCGACCTCAGGGAAAGGAGGCACCTGATTTATCTGTTATTAATGTTCATATCTTGATTTACGGACACAATAGAGTAATAAAAATACCAATATCATGTAGAGTGGGTTAATACAAACATTTTAAGACCAACATGACGAGTCGATGGAGCCGGATGCACGCCCATGCTCACTTCCTATTCGGAACACAGCGGCTAGCGCGTTTGCTATATCCATTTATATATAGTCTATGGTTCAGACCTAGTTTAGTCCTGGTGTAACTTTATCTTGGACTGATTTATAGCAGATTGGGACCTAGAACACGTTTTTTATATTTGGAAATTTAAATATTCCATGGTGGTGGGTGAGAACCGCAGACATAAGTGATGTGAACAGTGATGCACAAACAGAGAAAGTGTAATTATGGGATAGTGCTTTGAAACAGTGACATCCATGACAACTGCGCATGACAACACAAAAGACATTTGTGCAAGAAGCTGGAAATGGGTTTTCTGCAGTTTTGATCCGCCAAAGGAAACCAGCGAGAATATTATGGAGAGTTTATTCAGTCGGCCAAATGTTGAGTCAACTGTTGATGCGTTGAAGCATGTTGCGACCACAGGGCTGTTAGTCACGGTAAACGGAAATCAATAGAAACGGGCGATCGCAAAAACAAGACCTTGGCAACCACCAAAGTCAAAAGGTAAACTGCTGGGTTACATAAACAAGATGGTGGCGTGGATAGATGGAAAAATCCCCTACCCAAGGTTTTCTGAAACAAACTTCTGGATGTTTGCAACCGATACAAAGTGATGTATTGGCTTAGCTTTTGACTATGATTGTGATTGTGATAAGGTGTGGTTAACACATCATTATAGATGTCAACATTAATGCACAATAGCCCCCGGTAAGCTCACTGTTAGCGTCATTACTTCCTGTCCAATTTTATCTCTATAAGCTTTTTGCCGAGTCACGCTAAGATGATTAAATATTTAAAGATCAGGCAGTGGACAGGGAGCTGCGGGTGGATGTCACTGACAACATGTTAAACACTACATGAACAAAATGAATACTTTACCGACACTTCTGTGTTTAGAAAGAGAGGTGCTTGTGTCTCAATGCTTATGCTAATGCTAATTTTGAGGCATAATAAATATTAAAACAACACCACAAACTGAAGTATTCAACATAATCGGGTAGTCTTTATTGTAATTAATTTGAATTTTAATAGATTGTTTATGTTTTCCGATTTTAATAAAAATGACTGTAAGCTTTGAGACACAGTCGCTAGCTAGCGTGCTACTGCCTTTTGATGATTGTGATTTAACTAAATATAAATATTTATTTCTAATAAATGTTAGAAACAAGTTATTCCTATTCAATCTATACACTAGAAAAGTACATTTTTATCTGGCTGCTTTTAATCACTTTAACTAATCTTATTCAGAAAGTTTGATTTCATGAAGTTTGTCACATATTAGAGGATTGGTAATTTTGTATGTTATGAATGAATGATTCCATTGTTGTTTTTTCATGATGCCAATAATCATGAAGAATCGTAAAATGGTGAGAGTTTTCTCACACTCCTGGCAAATCCAGCTTGATATGAGTCTGGTCCCCACGTCCTCCGTTGTGTCTCATGTTCGATCAAACGTGATCGTCCAAAGATTTGTTTTGTTTTTTTCAGTAACACATGTGAAACGAAGGAGCTCCTTGGTCACCTATGATTTACAAAAAAAAAAAAAAGAATTTATCTCACCCAGATTAACATCACCTCAGATTAACAGAGTTTAGCGCTTCACTCATTGATTCTGCTGAAATCCACAATGTTTTTCATCCCCCTGTGATATTTTCTTCCTTTATTTTTTCCAATAGGGATGGACCATGCATATCCCCAATTGGCTAATCCACCTGTCAATCACAGCTATTTGAAAATGGCGAGATTCAACGGTGACCAGACTCATATCTACGTAAAGTATTGAAGAAGTGTGTATTCTGGATCTGAGGCAATCACACAGTAATTGTATCACTGAAATTTGATATTGTGACATCCCTAGCCATTATGGAAAATTACTGTATGCATTTAAAAAAAAAAGCTATTATAATTGTCATGTGCAATAAAACATCTAAACAAAGCCCATCGCCTCTTTATTTGAATGTACAGGGGAATGTATGGCTGAAGTTCCCTATTCTTTGAAGTTTCCAGTTTAGAAACTTTGGAAGTAGCCGTGTTTATCGCGTTGGATTCAGAACTGTTCATCATTAGTGGAGGAGGAACATCAGGTGGGCCCTCACAAGCACTACAATTAAAACAGCAAGGGGAATTAGCATAGCATAGGCATATCATTAACTCAGGAAAAAGAAACAATGTGCTCTTTGGGGTGGTTACCAAAGATAGGAAAACCCACCCAATGTAGGTGGCAGGCACAGCAGGCGACACCCAATCCACAAGCAATTAGTATTATTAATAAAGTTTTGAATTAAGCAACTGCAAGCCGGGTAAGAATAGTCTTCCATTATACATTCTATAGCAAAGTTTTAATGTCGTTGCAAAAAGAAAGTTATTTTTGGAGATTTGGGGTAAAAAACAAAACTGTATCTGTTCATTTTAATTTATTTTCATTTGAATAAACTAAGGAAATTCTGGGTATAAAGTCAGATTTTAGATCAACATTAAAGTATTTTTGACTTTGCGGTAAAGTGGAGGGATTATTTGTGGTAATATCATTTTTCCAGACAGTTCCAGAAGACATTTAAGCAGGGGCCATGTAAACGATACACGTCTAAAGCTAGTAATACCGCTTTATTAAGGTAGACACATTTCTTGTTCCTTCTCCAGCTTTCACCTTCCAATCCAAACAAGCCAAAGACACGCAAGCCCATTCTGCAAGCCATTCTTCAACCCCAAGTCCAAAGAAAACAATAGCCCTTCAGCGCAGCCTATATAACCCAACGGGACTCTCTCGCCTTCAATCCGTGGTTTGAGAAATACTATTTGAGACTAGATTAGGAGAAACTGAGGAATGCTTATTTGCGGGCCTTTCCAAGTATTGTAAATTGTCGGTTTTGGTGAAAGCACTGTAAAAGTCATCCAGGCAGACACGAGGTGGAGAGGAGTCCTGGGAAAGTGGTCACAGAAAGTGGTGTTAGCCATCAATCCAGCGCACCACGGCGACTCAGCCAAGGGAGAGGCGGTTTGGAAGATACGCAGGCAGAAATACATGCGCTTTGATTGGTTGACTCCTCCATGGTTGCTATGGTTTCATTCTGGTTTGAGTGCATACAATTTGGGAGGACATTTTCGAGGTAGAACAGTTTGGAGTATAGTTGTTGCAAAATGTTGAGTGGAAAGAAAACAACATAAGGTTGGACTTTGGGTCAGACATTTTTCTTTGTGCTTTTTGTTTGTGTGAGGGAATATGAAGATTTGGTCGCAGCAGCTGCAAAAATAGCGTTGGTCAGAGTGCTGCAAGTATACAATTTCACACTGTGTTTCAAGTACAAAAGGTTTAGCTAATGGAAGAGCCGCCAGTAAAGGTAGCTACAGAAGTTCCTTACCACCACCATGTACTGAATGCACAATGTAGCGTATAGCGTTTGAGAGTCTTGCTGAGCACATTACAAATACAAGTCATTATTATAATTATTATAGTTGCACCGTCGATCACTTTGAAGCTACACTTTTCTAGCTCTAACTTTTAAAACCCTTATTACAAACCTGTATCCCCAGAGCAGTAAACTTATTTGTTGGCATTTCCAAACCGCTGATACATTTGACTAAAGTTTTCATGGCCAGAGCGGGAGGTCCACTGTTTGGTGTGTGTGTGGTGGTGGGTGGCGGCGGAGCTGGAGCAGGCGCAGCAGACGGGCTAGAAGAGAGAGCAGCACAGACGATGCCTGTTTGACAAAGATAAATACAGCTTATTCTGAGTAACCGGAGGGCGCGTGGCAAAAATAATAGGGCCATTTGTGGCAGGGAACGCGGCCAGATCTTACTTTGTTGTTGTTGTGAGAATGCAAAGCTCAAAATGTATTCGGGGAGGGTGACTCCAACCTGCCAATATTCTGTTTTGGACTTTTTCTCGCTGGCTCCCAGTACACACAATTCGAGTTTTTTCTATTGTGAGAACCTATTGATTGTTTAGTAGTATGTTAATATTAGCAGCAGTAATGTCCCTGGTGAATCTAGTAGGAGTGGTGCTGTAATAGTAGTGAAGTTAATTTGTAACCATAGTTGCTTTATAATTTTGTGAATAACTGCACCTTGCCTGAGGACACATTGCTAGTAAAATGTGAGTGAGACCATAGACTGTATAAAGAAGTGGACTAAGGGAGTGTGGCGTCACCCATAGCGTTCGAAATGAAGTCAAATGAAGCTCATTGAGGCTAGCGGTTATAGGGGCGAATTTGTAGCCGAGTTCCATATTTGTAATTCCAACTGTGTGTATCATAGCAACCAAAGAGCCAATCCAGAGCCAGGTTGTTAAAGGTAACACTTAGCAACACTGTAAATGAAACCTGTTGCTAACGCTAGCGAGAGTGACCTCAGGGAAAGAAGGCACCTGATTAACGGGTTAATAGGAACATTTTAAGACCAAAATGACAAGCCTGATAGGAGTTGTTACAGAGAGAGAGGCGCACCCATGCTCACTTCCTATTTGCTAGAAAGGTTAGCTATGTCCATTTACATATACAGTCTGTGGGCAAGACGTTTCTACCGTGACAGCTAATAGTAGTTATTTGTGATCCAATTTTATGACTCTCCAAAATGCTGAGTAATAATATTTTCAAGTCCTACAGCTTATTTGACCAAAATGACTTGGTGCCTAGGACTACTGTCACAATACAATACAGTATTTGATATTTCGGAGTTTTGTCTGGTTTCAAATGTTGACACAAACTGTAACCTGTTTCCCTCCTGTGCATTTCAAGTGTGGAGCTGTCGCACACAGATCAATAAATCCATACATGCCCTTCTGTTCAGGCAGCGTTTATGATTGATTTCCCTGGAGATTCTATCCACTCATGTACACCTTTGTAGCCGCACCTTTTTCTAATTGTGTGTGAACCAAACCATGCGTAGATCATTGTCGAGTCAAGCCGGTCCTTCATAGGTCACTGACAAAGACTTATATGAAATCATGGCTTTGCAAACGACCGCCATAAAAATCCATCACAGCACAGGGAGCAGCGTGATCTCCTTGAACCAACGGTAACAGTCGCGCATGACGGCTCAGAAAACATGGAGTGGCTTGGAGTACTCACAGCGGTTTTAACCTCGCTGACATTGATGACAGAAGAGTTCTCACAATACATCAGAGCACAGGCACCTACCTACAGGCGCGTTACCTACAGTTACAAGTTGCCATGACCAACTGAACCACTGGGGATGTGTAAAACTGAAGGGGATTTTAGAGAGAAAGTGTTTCCCTTTGCATCACCACTGTCCCTGTATGTCATTAACTGAAATTAATGTAACCTTTATACTATTATGTTAATATTCAAGGTCCTGTATTACACAAAATTGACTCTTGTGAGCTTTAAGCCATGTTATAATGTTGCTACCTCAAAAACATACCTGGAGTTGCGTTTTGTTCCATTGACACATGTTTGACTAACCCTTTCTTATTAGCCTGTCTACATCTCCAAAGCTCGAAATGCTCTGTTCCACCTGTTATGTCATGTCTACATCTCCAAAGCTCGAAATGCTCTGTTCCACCTTGTGATGTCATGAAACGGTAGTTTTCAAGTTAACAGCTACCCTTTACCTTTTGTTCAGTAGAGATTGGCAATTCCAGGGCTAAAGTCATCAAAATAATTCTAGTGAAGTTGTATAGAGTTTAAAAACACAGTGGAGCACGTCCAGTATTACCACATGACATCACAAGGTGTGAATGTCTTAGAAGAACTAAGATCTAAAGTACAGGGTTAGTAGTTTTTAGGCAGAATAAAAGTAAATGACGGAAGAATATGCGGTACTTAAGAAACTGCAGCCTTTGCGATTTGCTAATTGCTCCCATTCAGATTGTGATTTGGATTCGACTGGGATAATATTGCAGCCTTAATTATATAATATTTACCATAGAAAATACATTTGATTGTATCCCAGTATGTACTATTGTTTAAGTAGACTAAACATAACCATTATTACTAAACATACTGGCTTCTTTCTAAAGAACTCTTTCACTAAATACATTTGACACAAACCAGCTTTATGCCCTGTCCATCAAGCCATTTGTGTTCCTAAAGTTTCATTTGGTCGTGTCTATACTGGAATTGTAAATATACATCGGATGGTTGAGGGAATAAGAAATAAGCCGTGTCTTCCATGAAATATGGTCACACAGCTGTGGATCTTGGTTCCATTGTTGGGTAAATCCAAATTTAGCTGTCCAGTTGGCAGCGCACAGCTAGCCTGCAGCATAATTCTTGCACCAGACAGCCAAAATGCTAAAGAATGTTCGACACAGATTATGCTCGAAGCCTGTTGAATTTTTCACAATGAAATCCAGTTTTAAGCCGATAAACATTGAGGCATCCCTGTAGCTGTAACCCTGCATTACTGCTCCGTGTGAATCAAGAGATGGTGATATAGTGTGTTTTCAGCAGGTACAGTGTGAGCTAGGCCTGTCACGATAAGTACTACATCGACTTATTGTTTAATATATGAAAGATAGAACAATATTTTGGTAAGTTTAATATTTACACACATTTTAACTACATACATTTAGAAAAACATGGATTAATCTGCATTAGGATTACAGCGTCAGAGGCATATCAAAATTTTTAATCATGACGCGACTGGTGTGAGGAGCTAGAAGGACAAGAAAATGCCCAGTGAGACCCAGTTTGATTTTTCTGTGTTGAAATGTTGATGTCAGTTTATTTTATGTTTTGTTGAACCACGTCAAAAATCAGTCCCCTCGATTAAAAGGCTCATATTATGATGGTTTCTGATCTATGTTAGAAGGTTGTATTCTCATCAAAAACATACTTGGAGTTTTGCTTTGTTTCATTTAAATGTTTAACACACAAACCTTCCATATTTAGGCTGAGTTCATCTCTCCAACGGAAAACCGCTGTTTTAACACACAAACCTTCCATATTTAGGCTGAGTTCATCTCTCCAACGGTAAACACGCTGTTCCACCATGTGATGTTATGTGGCAATACAGGAAGTGCTCCACTGTGTTTTTAAACTCCATACACCTTCACTAGAATCATTTGGATGATGTCAGTCCTGGAATTGCCAATCTCTACTGAGCTCAAGGTAAAAGGTAGCTGCTAACTTGAAAACTGCTGGTTCACGACATCACAAGGTGGAACAGAGCATTTTGAGCTTTGGAGATGTAGACAGACATGCGTGAATGAAACAAAACACAACTCCAGGTGTTTGTGACAACATTCTAATATGACTTAAAGCTCACAAGAATCCATTTTGTGTAATACAGGACTTTTAATGCCACAACTAAGGGCGCTGACTTATGACATCATATTTTGACGACTGGTTCTTCGTGGTCCAGGAGCTAGAACCGGCATTACAAACATGTCCCTGGAATGCGAGCATCAGTAGGCATCATGGTTGACTAGACGCCGCAGAAGACAAAGGACAAGTCGATGAGGTCCCCCGAACGCAGACTGCGCCACAGACTGGAGATGTGTGCGCCTCATTACCCCCTTCACGGCGTGCCAAATGCTGACCCAGCACCCACCGCACCCGCCCTCCTCCTCTCCCCCGCCAGGTTAGCCGAGGGAGTCACCCACCCGCGCCCCCGCCCGCCGCTCACCCATCCGGTCCATCCATGACACCCATCCCCCCCCCGCCCCCCCCCCCGCCGCTCCCCCATCCGGTCCATCCATGACACCCATAAAACTGCGCAGTGTGCCGCCGCTTCACGAGCTTTTTCAAATCGGCCGATGGCTACTTAAACGGATGGCTACGAGATTTAGTTTAATTCATGCTCTCGCCGCTAGCCTTGTAGGGAGGGTTTGACCTCTCTTAGGTTAAATAATGGGCCCGGGCGTAGGGGATAGTTGGGGGGCAAAGAGGGAAGATAAATGCACTGTGACATTTGGAGCACTTCAGCGTCCCGGGATGTGTAATCTGAGAGTGGTCTATTAGCTCGGACGCTTTGCTTAAATGCAGGAAGAGTACACGCCAGCCATAGAACTGGACACTATTATGCCGGGTATTGGGGAAGCGGATTGTTTATTTACTTAGAATTTATGCTCTTTAAATCAACCTGGTTTCTTAGTAGTAGTAAAAAGCAAAAAGTAGTAGTACTGGCAAAAAAGTGAAACATTTAGCATGAAGAACAACAAACCATGTTATAGTTACTGAGGTCTGGCATTAGAATGGTCACCAGGAGAGAAGATTATTGCTTTAATTGAACCAGTCAGGTCATTTTAGACTTTTTTGTTTGCCAGATCAGCAACTGTTACAAAGGACAGACACAGAACCAGGCCAAAACCTTATAAAAGCCACAAGCCTTTTAAATGGGTCATCAATTCGGCAATGTTATTTTGTACCAGTGGTGGAAGAAGTACTCAGTGTTGTTACTTACGTAAAAGTACAGATACTGGAGCAAAAAAAAAAAAAAACTCAAGTAAAAGTATCACATGGGAAAATCTACTTAAGTAAAAGTGTTAAAGTACCTGTTTAAGTGTAAAAGTAAAAGTGTTTAGCTTTTTGAGCTCTTATAAAGATTCAAATGTAGTGATTTTGATACAGATTTGTGCTGAAATTTGTTAAACAGAAACAATTGAATCAACAGTCGTTTTTTTTCTATCTGGTTTTATTTGTATATTTTTGTTTGTTCAGATTATGAACATGTTAAAAATAAACGTGCTCAGTAGAGATTGGCAATAAACAATAATAAAAATAGTTTTACTTTTCAGTCCAGTTCAAAAATGTGGGGAGTAGGAAAGATTGGCAATAAACAATAATAAAAATAGTTTTACTTTTCAGTCCAGTTCAAAAATGTGGTGGAGTAGAAAGTTCAGATACCTGCTCTCAAATGTAGTGAAGTATCCACTTTAAAATCTACTTAACTAAAGTACAGATACCTAAAATGTATACTTAAGTACAGTACTTTGCTACTTTTACTTACGTTCCACCACTGCTTTGCTCACACTTCCATGAGAGACTCTAGGTTCAGGCAGGACCAGACTGAGTCAGTGCCAGGTCTATGGGCACAACGGGCACAACTAGGATGGGACCAGACTGACAGAAGCAAGCTTTTTATATAACATTAACAACCATTTATTTTTTCAATAGAGGGCACACAGGTATTTTCCGAAGAGTAAGGTTAATGTTGCTTCCTGAGACACAATTTTACACTAATATCCAGAACAAGAAGAGTGTTTAATATGGATCCAACTGAAGTGATAATGTTTTTATGTGTACAGCCACTTGAACTTGGAAACTGAAGGCACCACTGGAACTATACTGAGACAACACTCGATAGACACATGGTTTTCCTCTGCAACCACACCCTGATACCACATGTTGAGAGTGTGCCGTGCATGAAGTATAATGGTGCAGCATGGCCTCCATAGCACAGGACAACAACACAAGCTAATAAGACCGCAGTTGCTGCAGTGTGCTTAGTGACCAGTAGGGTGTACTGAAGCGCACCATGACTTCAACCATGCTTCAAACAGGCAGAAGAGAAAACAGGCAGAAGAGAAAACGGGATTATTTGGATATATTTCAAAACTATTTAATTATAATTTTGACACGCAATGATTTTGGATTTTACTGGACAATCACTGCTTGCCTTGATTGCCCTGACCGCACGCCACTGGAATGTAGATTATAGTAAATTTGATTATGCAAAATTGACTCTTGCGAGCTATAAGCCATGTCATAATATTGTGACCTCCTCAAAAAATACCTGCAGTTGTGTCTGTGTTGTGTCACACATGTTTTGTTTGAATAACCCTTTATACATCTCCAAAGCTCAAAATGCTCAGTTCTACCTTTTGATGTCATGAAGCGGTAGTTTTCAAGTTAACAGCTCTTTTTACCTTTTGTTCAGTAGAGATTGGCAATTCCAGGTCTGAAATCATCCAAATGATTCTAGTGAAGGTGTATGGAGTTTAAAAAGACAACTTGTTAGCAAGAACAAATATGCATATCCCATGCCTATGGCATGGGTTGCTGGGATACTGGAGTCCGGGCAGGGGGCGACTTCAGACAAGACAGCCTGCAACGATGCAGGCTTTTGCCCATGCATTCATCGTTGCGAAGGCAATAGGCCCTACGCCCTGTAGGGGCTCGGGCCTAAAAATACATCTTCAGATATGTTTGTGATGAGAAAACGTTATAACATTATAGCACAGATCAGAAAATAGCGTAATATGGGCCCTTTAAATCCTGACAACAGACAGATAATGATGCATTTTTAGTGCTTGATGTCAAATTTAAATGTATTACATTTATTACATTATAATAAATGTAATAAAACTACATTTATTATAATGTATAATAAATGTAGTTTTCTA
>KN482971.1:23211-37173 GCA_000787095.1 Periophthalmodon schlosseri | reverse complement strand
GTAAAATTCACCATTTCGCTGTGTTGTTATACATGATGTCTCAGAAAAACATCTTGTGTACTTTCGGGAACAGTCACATTTCACAGATTATTAACATATTTTTGGACCACACTGATCATCTTTTGAAAGAAGAAAAGGCTGTGCAGAATGAAGCAGCTCGCTTAAGAGGCCTGTTAGTCATTCTCTCCTCCTCCTCAGACATAGACCGTGCTCCTGGCCTGGTGCAGGCTCAATTTCTCATTAGAGTTCAAAACCTTTGCTCTTGACTCTGGTCCACTGCAGCTCATAGTTTAAGAAACATCCAGGTGACTTTTGAATACTTGTCCACTCCACACCAGCACATTTTCCTTGAGTCTATGCTATACTGTTCTGACGTCTGACGTCTGTTTTGTGGCGATGTCCTCTTCACTGACTGGGACAGGCCATGGTTGTTTCATCTGAAAAAAGATGCCAGATTTACAAAGTTAAAATGTAATGTTTTTTGACAATTCTATCATGAAATTCAGTTGTTGAATAATTTAGTTATACTTGCTTTTTTATCACAACACAATTAAAATCCACATTACACTTAAAATGTGAGCCCTGACACTTGAGCGAAGTGTGAAGAGCGACGAAACGTCTTCACTCTATAAGTTTTGTCCAGCTGACAGAATAAAATTTTTCTTTTACTATAGCTCAAACATAGACGACTGAGGGATTACACGAACATGAAATTCTAATCAAAATAATGAAATTTTGTTCTAAAGAAGGAAATTATCAATGTGGTGATGTGACCATTTTGATAGAGCAAAACATAATATTATGTCTTTTGAATGGTCAAGCATCGTTGAAATGGCACCAGGGCACAGAAAGCTGAAACCCATGAATACTGTCCACATTCTTTATATTATTCACATTCATCCACTGTGTTGCGACAACCATTTATTCACCCTTTCACACACACATCGAATACAGCAGAATACATTGTTGTTTGAGTCAATGACAGAACTGTGAGCTCCATGGCCCTGCCGTTGCATGGAAGCTCATGAAGGTGACGCTATGCTGATCAGAAGATCCTTCTTTACACACATACCGATACACACTATAAAAACTGTAAACACACACTCAGGGGCTCTCCCTCTGTCCTATCCTCATGGCTCGTCTGTAGTTACGCTATTCACTTTTGCCTAGCTATGCCATCAGTTTTACCTATGTGAGACTCAATAAATCCTTCTGACTTTACATTTCAGATTCATGGTCCTCTTTGACACTTACACAAGAAACGAACATCAAATGCCACTGCCAAAGCAATTTTTTTTAAATACAAGGCTGTGCTTTAAGTGATTACAATAATTTCTTCAGGTTTAGGTTAGGTTTTCTTTGTTTTAATTTTTTTATGCTTTCACTCACCGATGTGCCATGGCTGTATCTTCTCTGACAGAGTATAGCAACAGAAAAGGCCAACAGCAAATTCAGAATAAAAGACAGCCCCAACATGGTATACGCAACATTGTCTGTGACCCCTGAAATACATCATGTTTTCATTAATAAGAACAAATGTTTGTGAAAACAAAATTGGTAAGAAAAATTAAATACCTTTGTTTGTTTGTTCACTATACACGTTACAACCCTGGATATCTTAGAGGAATACAGCAAAAAACATTTTTAATAGAGAGACAAAGATGCATGCAAAAGACTGTAATGTGCCTTTGATTCTGCATGGTTAGTATTACAAATACTAGCCGTAGCAGCAGAAACAGTGGCTTAAACAGTAGGAGCAGTAGTAAATGTAACACAGTGGCAGTGGTTAGGGGCAATTAGGAGTGTTTGTAGTGTAGCAGCAATGTAGTAGGACAAGTTCTATAGTTATAATCCATCCATTTTCTTCTGCTTATCCGGGGACGGGTCGCATGGGCAGCAGTCTAATGGTTTAGGTTTTACTATGGGGACAATATAAACTTGCATTAATCTAAAACTGTATTCTTTGTACCACACTAGAAGTTATTTTTTTCATATCATACATAAAGTTCTCAGTAGCCAGTATAAACATGCTGTGTTTGTCGTGTATATAATTAATCACGTCCGCCTAAATAAAAAGATAGGTTTGCCAAGAATCATCTAGTAACAAAGACACTGTTTACTCAAAGTATTATCCTATCCAAAATATGGGGAGTAAGTGGAGGATACAGACAACTGGACGCCTTTCTATTAATGAAACCGGTCTCAGCTGAGTAATTTCCTATACTCACAACAAACGTTTTGTTTTCTATTTAGATGTCATCCTGCTACTTTGCGTTTGCCAGATTCTCTTGCTAGAGGCAGTCTAGTGGCCTATAATTCCTGTGTATAGCTGCATAGCTGTATATCGCAATCATATATCAAACTCACAATTTGAATGGTTATCTGCTGGTAATTTGCAATTATGTATTATATTGTCCACTGCAGAAAACAAATGATTCTGTCCCCATTTTTCACTGTTCATCAATATTATATCAATTTGTCATTCAAAATATGGAATCTGGAACAGTATTTTTTTAGGGCTCCATATTCATCCTGTGTAGCCGTTCTTTCCACTTGTGCGGAACAATTTCTTTTTTGTTGTTGTTCCATAAGATTTGAGCTGTTGAGGGTCAAATAACTAACTTCTATGACTTATTATAGTCTAACTAATTGTTGAAGTGTTTCATTCTGCTGTTTATTTATTGCTGCTTGTATTTTTAACGATATTGTACATTTTACTTATAGAAAGGGGTTTTGGGCATATCCTGCTGTACAGTTATTATCAGTGGCATAAAGTGGTTTCAATATTATCCTGATGTTTTCTCTAGCAAGGTATCACACTTCAAAATGTTTTATGTTGACAGCCCTAGTTATACTTACTTCCATCAGACCTTGTGGTTGTTGTGATGGGGCTTGTGGACGACGTCACAGTGGGTGGGCGGGTGCTGGTAGCTGTTGGTTTGATTATTCTGTTTTTTAGTTCTTTTGCTGTTGTTTGTGGATGTTCTGTTATTGGTAACGTTGTTGTCGATGTTGTTGTTGGTAATGCTGTTGTCAGTAAAGTAGTTGTCAGTAAAGTTGTTATCGGTAAAGTTGTTGTCGATAAAGTTGTTGTTGGTAATGTTGTTGTTGGTATTGTCGTTGTTGGTATTGTTGTTGCGGTAATCATACCTAAAATTACACACATCTTAACTGGTAGCATAGGAAAATCTGTTTATCTTGACTGCTGCTCCTTGCCATTGTATTTATTTATTTTGTGGTAAAACATCATGCATGTTGGGTGATTTTTAATAGCTCACAGATAAACATTATTCAAAGACTGTGACGAGTGAAATAAAGTGGTAGGCTTACTTACCAAATTTTGAATATAACTTGATAACCACCTCTAAAAGAGCAAACAGAAGAGGAGTAAAGTTAAGATATTTCAACAAGGGATACTTACATCTAGTTAGTTACAAATCAAATGCATAATGCAAATATGTTAAGTACCTCTTCTCAAAAGTCTTTGATTTACCTTTGACTAGTGGGAGTTTCATGTACTGTATGCCTTGTGCTATCCATTCTGCTACTGTCTGTTCTTTTTACTCACTTTGCCCACAATCAACCAGTAGAGTATTATATATTCCAATTGTAATGACAATGGTGGACAGCCCTATACTCACCATGTGAACAAACTGTAAAAAGAAAAAATAAACCTGGTTATATCATATAACTTTACACAGTTGTGTGACTTATAATTTTGTATTTACCATCAATGGTTTTGTTAAATGCTGTGGCGACCAAGCACATGAAGTCGAAAAAGGACACTTGTCCAAAAATCTCCGTTCTACAGCTTGAATCCTCTTTTAGATTCTGTGGATACAAAAACAAAAGTAAACACTGAACAATGTACTATCGAGTCTTTTAAAGAGGTATTTCTTGTGCTCACCAGTAAGTAATTTTAATTTTTAACTTATTCTTCTCATCTACATCTCAGCTCAGTACCACTGGCTACTGCCTTCAGAGCTAACTGTGTCAATTGTAATCGCAACTGCATGGATTATCACAGGCACTTCTTATTTTAGCCATATTCCTATAGATGGGGTGCTCCCACACTGCCTACCAGCTAAGATAGCCCTGACCAAACCTAGCAACAAGATCACAGAGATGAGTCCCTGAGCACTGCACTGGTCACTGCTTCTGAGGAGATACCCATGTGGCATTGAAGGATGGGTCAAATGCAGGGACAAATTTCCCTAGGGGGACAATAAAGTGTACCTTAACCTTAAATTAAGTAATAAAAAACACAAAGACAGCTGACTCTTATTCCCTTATTACACCAAGAATTTCCATTACACAATGAGAGACTTCAGTGCTGCAATCCCATTACATGTTCTATGCCCATGCTATAGGGAGTAATCATCTTTGTGTATTACTATTTCTTTCACAGTGCAACAGTGCTCACTGAGGCTACATATGCCTCACAAACACATTTGGGATCCTGACTTACAAACTGCTCGTAAGTTACTACCTCATGAGCATCAGAAACACCCCTAAAACACCCAGTAAAGCATTCTATTGGTGTGTGATATTTAACCAAACATACATTTTGGTCAATGCAGTCACGTGACAGATGATACAGGGGTTTGTTTGTCTCATTTTTTAAAGTACAAATCATCATATCCTGTAAAAGAACAAAAAGTTACAAGTCATCAAACACCAGGCCTAAATAGACTGGGGCTTTAACTATACTTTCACCACAACAACAGGTTTACCTTTAAACTTGAAGCATTTACAAGTGAAATTGTTTGTGTAAAGTTTTCTAATTTTATATCAGACGCCTTTGGAAATCAGAGATGAAAAGTTAGAAATGTTATAATGACATACTTATAAACACAATATGTATCAACTACAGAACAAGACTTACAAAGTGCTTGATAGATTTAAAGTAGTCGTCACAACCAGCCTTGGTCAGGTGAATTCTGCACAAAAACAACTGGACGACAAAGATGAATAAATCTCAGTTTGATGAATCATGCTTACACATTCACTATTCTCTTCTTTCTCAAAAGGAAGTACTAGGATCTCATGGTGTGCTTGGAAGGGTTGTAGGGTTTGTAAGCAAAATTAACGTAATTAATAAAAGCATACAATATCTGAATAATGATATCATAATATAAAACATAACTGAGTGGTGAAACATCTTCAGTCTAAAACTTTTGTCCAGTTGACTGAATTTTTCTTTTACTATGGATCAGACCTGGATGACTGAGGGATTACACAGAGATCTTCACTTTTGCTTGTTAATCTTGTTAAGATGTGACAAATGTATTTAAATATAGATGCAATCAGACCAATCATATGACTTTCAGACCCCATGTATCACACCCTGTATTGTTTTAACTCCACATGTTACCTCTTGAGATGAACCAGCCACTAGACTTGTCTGGCCAAAGCTCAATAGGAGTTGTCACCTTCTCACTTGTCACAAGATAAACACTGCCAAAGGAAGTCGCTTACACACAGAAACTGCAGGGTTTGGTTCCTCCATGATACCATTCTGCTAACATCCACACTGAGTCTGCAACCACAAAGAACACAGAAAAGCATTTATTATGTACATGACAAATACAAAGATTACATACGAGCTGAAAATATATTGATTCATATGCTATCACAATTGGGGAAAAAAGGGAGGGACATTACTACAGAAATATCAGTAAACAATAATACTGAAACTACTTTAAGTCATAGTAACCCAAACACAGGATAATCCCAATCACTTTTTAAAATGTAAAAAACTTTTAAAAACTGTAAAAACATGAGCTAAAATAAACAAATAGCAAAAATGTTAACCTAGTAGTGAGTTAATATCTGTGACCTTGCAGCACAAACAAGACATACAGGCAGAGAGTTGGCCTTTATTTTAATCTAAAGGGCTGCCCTTAAAGGTAGTAATTCTTGAAATATAATTAAAATCTTCTAGTAGGGATTCCTGTCCCATTTGACACATACTTAAGGTGCACAGTGTAACTTTTCTGTTATTGCTTTGCCTGGAATGTTTCACAGTATGGCTTTAAACCTCTCCTATATGGACAAACAGGTGACAGCACAGGTCAGATCTATGGAGAGGTATGAATGCATTCTTTTGTAGGTGTTTTAAGTATTTAAGCAACAGAAACACATGTTAAATAAATACATACTGTGGAACATTCAAGGCAAAGTATCACGCCACCTCCTCGTACGTCAATAAAGAGTTCTTTTACTGATGGCTTGATCAATCTTTAATTTGTGCAAACTTGGCCACTGTTGCCAAAACCACCGACGCCACCGACGCCACCGACGCCACCGTCGAACTAAAATAATTTACATACATAACAATTAGAAATATGTAATAAAAAACATAAAGACATGAAAATTACAAACACATACCTCGCTGGCTGACCCAACTTAGGAGGTAGAATGACTTTTAAATACACTTTAACTTTATTTTAACTTTAATATACTTTGCTTGCATAGCCGACACGCCACACTTGACCTACTCGTAACCAGGCGTACGTCTCTATCAATTGGTCGGGTGGAACCAAACAAAACAACAACAGTTCCCACTTCACTACCAAAATAAAACTCAAAAAATATTCTAACATTATTGGAATAAAAGGTAAATCAAAATTATGGCAGTAAAACAAAGTAATAAAATCTCCATGAATACAAGAAGGTGGTGAACCCTTCACCAGAAAAGTTACATAATGCACATTTAAATGTCACTTAGTGAACCTTATGGTAGACAGTGGGTGTCTGCAGTGCACTGTACAGAGACAGGACCCTCACCTGCGCCTACAACATGCTCCACCCCTACACCTAAGCCACGCCTCACCCTAACTCTAGCCTAAACCTGGATCTAACCCATAGCCCTCCCGAGCCTAACCCAACCCTAACCACTAAACGTGACCCTGACCTTGACCTTAACCCTAACCCTAACCCTACCCTAACACCTAAAATAACCCTAACCCAACCCTAACCTACCCCGAACCCCTAATTTAACACTAATCCTAACTCCAAACCTAACCCGTACCCTAACCTGTAATCCATAACCCCTAACCCCTAACCCTGCCATTTTTCTCAAATTTTTTATGTGGTGACTTTTTTTTTTTAATCCAAGATGGCGGACTTGGTCAGGACGCCCCATCGTCTTGTTATGTCATGGCAATACAATGTGAGATGGGGTGTGGGTGTCATTGAATTTTTTGATGGAGAGCCTGTCATGAATATGTAACAAAGAAACAAAGAATAACAAAGAAAATGTAATCGTTCCATACAAACTGCCTAGGGGTTACTATTGCAGTCATTTTTAAAATTTTCTTATATCAATCTGTGCAGAGTCGGGGTGTCCACCCACGATTAAAGTTTCAGTGAAATCAGCCTAATTTTGTGCTATTTGGCAATTTTATCATTAGAATAACATAGAGAGTTTCTGTCATTGCTATGTCTACCGCGTAAAAAATATGACATGGGTGCATAGACTGTATAAAGAAGTGGACTAAGGGAGTGTGACATCACGCATAGAGTTCGGCTCCAGTCAAATGAAGCTCATTGAGGCTAGAGCGGTTATAGGGGTGAATTTGGAGCCAAGTTCCATATTTTGAATTCCCCTGTGAGCATTCATAGCAACCAGAGAGCCAATCTGGAGCAAAGCTGTTGAAGGTAACGCCCCTTCCTGCCTGCACTGCTGGTTTGGCAGGGGGCAGGCGCTTAGCAATGCTGTCAATCAAACCTGTTGCGAACGCTAGCGGGAATGACGTCAGGGAAAGAAGGCAGCTGATTTGTCTCTTATTAATGTTCATATCCTGATTTACGAAAACAATAGCAAAATAAAAATACCAGGATCATGTAGAATGGGTCAATGTGAACATTTTTATACCAAAATAACGAGGCTCACTGCAGCAGTTATGGAGAGAGGGGGCAACAGTTTTCTAATGCAAAGCTTTCCCTGGGTGAAAAATAGGGGGGTTCATCTGAAGAAAAAAAATTTGAAAGAAAGAAGAATAAAATTTGGATATGAGAACAATGTTCGTTTTTTTTTGTTTTTTTTACCTAATATACTATACATTTTCAGAAAGCACTTGCACATTCCTATGTTACGGCTCCCTGGTCACTACGGGCACTTCACTTCCTGTCAGTTCACTTACCAGCTACTACTAACATTGCTTTGCAATAGTAATAGGCCCTTTGCCAGCTTCTGGCGCTCTTGCCTAATAATGAAATCTGTCCTTTTGAATCTAAAAACTAAAGTACTAAAATATATTCTTCTAGAGTATTCTTCTAGGGGAGACTGACAACCTGTTTTCTTGTTTGGAAGTTGTAAGTATTTAAAGAAGTGTTTTTTTGGGAATGTTATGTTATGTTATTAGACATGAACGTCTTGTTGTCATCAAACAAGTCTGCTATTTTATACTCTGAGCTGCCCAGATTTCAAACCCAGAGTCTGTTTTACCAGGAACGAAGTCGTCATTGCCAAAGGTGAGAGAGTTCAGTACTTTACTCCAAATATGCCAAAGAGCTGTGCCAAACCAACAGTGTATTCTGGAGGAAAGGGAAAATAAAACATCCCTGCCATGAGCTGACCAATAATACCACTCTAGATTTGGCAATTTCAAGTCACCTCTGGCATATTATAAGTACAGGACAGAGAGCCTAAGCCTGGAACGTTTATTGTTCCATACAAAATTAGAAAACAGATTTCTAAGAATATTAAAGAGTGATGTTTTTTAACCATATTATACATTTAAAATAGTTTTTTGGGGATAATTCAACTTTACGGTTATTGTGTCCGTGGCATAAATTTGTTTTAGTATTATCGTTTATCATCTATATTTTCTTCAGCAATATATTGTACTTCAAAATTTGTTATTGTGACAGGCCTAGTGGGGGGAGCAAGGGGGATGGATTGAAATAGACATAAATATTTTGGTAAAAATTACATTTTCAATATACTTATTTGACCAACTACTGAGATGGGTAAATTGTTTATGTAGCACATTTAAAAAAAAAAACTTCAGCTGCCCAGAGTGCTTCACATAAAAAGTCAACAAAAAACAAATATACAGGTAATACAAAACATAAGTAAAGTACAATAAAACACCAAGATATCCTGTCTAGCTAGTATTAAATGCCAGGGAGAAGAGATGGGTCTAGTCTCAAGTGCGTTAAAGACTCCAAGGATCTAACAGGTAGAGGAAGGCTGTTCCACAGGCTGGGCGCTGCCACAGTCAGCTGACCTCAGGGTACAAGGCTGCACTAACACCCTCAAATAAAGTGGATACACAATAACATTTTGAATTGCACCTGATATGAAATAGGGAGCCAGTGCAGGTTGCACAGCACAGGTGTGATGTGTCTCGTCTCTTAGTTTTCGTCAGCAGACGAGCTGCAGTCTTCTGGACACTATGTAAGTGCAACAGGGAGCCCTGGTACAGCCCCGCATACAAAGAATTACAGTAATCCAGACGCAACATTACGAATGTGTAGCAGTCACTATCTTTAACAGAAAATTTGGAAGAACTGCGTGGCAGGCTTTCTGATTTTACATAATGTCAAGACAAAGTTATTTATTTGTTTATTTTGTCAGGCTAATACTTTATATAGTGATGAAATGTTGTGTTTCACCATTTCTCTTCTTTCACTTCTTTTACAATTAGAAGTGTACACAGTGTACTCCTAAAGTTTAGTTCGCTGCAGCTGTTCTATCTCATTCTGTCACAGCAGCTCTTGACCAGCTGTTGGCTCAAATCGGCCCAACTGAACACAGTGCCACCACCACGGTTCTGGAACTGAATTTCCCACAGATTTTTCTCATAGACTTTCTGCATAAAAAATTTATAGTCAAAGTCTGAAAGCTCGCTCGATAATAATCATCGGAATTTTTTCCAAAAGATAATTTGAAGGACTTATTCAGTCTCACATAGGTAAAGCTACAGTGTAGCTAGGTAAAAGTGAACAATGTAGCTACGGGCCCTCCAGAAAGGACAGAGAGAGAGCCCTGAGAAGTTGTGTTTACAGTTTTTATAGTGTGTTTCAGTGCAGAGAAGTAAAATTGTATTATGAGGAAATAAAATACGGATAGGCTAATGATCCAAAACAATGTTGCCCTCTCTTACACGGTAATGTCATTCATTGTTGAGTAGTACCATCTGAACTAGCTCATGCTGACATTCAAATGGGGCCCTGTACATGCAGGCAATTATACAGGCGCAAGGCATCTGTCCTCAGTGTCAGGAGGTCATAGGGAATCAGAGGAACATGTGCCGCTGTGTAACGTCAGTCCAGCCCATCTTATCTATCTATAGAGCTTGCCATAATAAAAAAGTTCTTAGTAAGCACAGAATGTGCTCGCATTTGATGATGGTTTATAATGTAGACAGGAAGTAGCATTAGGTGATATTGACAAAAAATATTATATTTATAAATATTATATATATTGAAAATTGCATGCACTCTGCTTTTTTAAATATACAATATAGCCTACTTGTTATTAAGCATATCTTTAAAACAAAAATAATATAATAATACAATATTATCTTTTTCACTAGGCTATATTTCCCACCTGTACTTGTAGGCAAGAGCCTTTCCATGTTCAGTCTCCAAATCCTACAGATAGTTTTCTCTCTTTTTACATGTTTTTTTTTATTATTAGTTTAGGGGGAGACTGGGGTTGGTTTATATTATATTTTTCACATTCACGTCCGTAAAGCTTAAAAATCCCATTTCAACACAAAAAAGAAGGTAAAAGTCTCAAGTAACAAAATATTCCACCTATTATTCTAAATCTTATTCTGATCATTAAATAGAAATTTAGGTGTGACAACCAAACCAGACTTGGGGCCTTGTTGTCATACCCCATGGGTTTGTCACAATGTTGTATTAATGGAAACACAATGAATATAATTCTTCTTTAGTTTAATTCTTGAATGTTAGATATCATTTCCATCCAACAATGCAATACATTTCCTGGTTGGGGGAATTTAAATGGCAAGAAAAACACAAATTACAATTAAAAACATACATTTCATAAGATCTCAATGCCATTTGTAAAACAACAGTATAAATCTATATTTAGTGCTTAATAACTTTTGAACAGAATAACATACGGGGCAGTAAAGTGATTATTTTGTTAGCTGAGACTTTAAGCTTCTTACCTGCATTGGAATTGAATATTTAAAATACAATGATTTGGAATAAATCTGGTGTGTGTAAAAGTGTGACAACCAAACCCAACTGGAGTTTTTTTTTTTTCTTGCGCCTTGGCTTACTTCATTTTATAGCCTATTTAACAAAAAAAAAGTTCCAGTTCTAGCCCTAACTTTCCCCTTCATAATGCCAACATTAACAATGACTATTGTTAAACTTTGAACATACTTTTTTGAAAAAAATAAAAATAATCATAAAAATCTAAAAAAATTACTTTTTGATATAAAAATATCTGGTGTCCTCTCACCACAATGCTGAACAAAAATATTTTAACAAGTGAAATGGGATCATGTTTTTAAACATTTTAGTCAAACTTTTTTTTTCAAATGAACCCTTCACATGTTACCATATGGTGAGTGTGACAACCAAGCCCATTCTCCTGTATTATTTTTATTATAGTTTTTCTCAGTTGCTTTGACAAATTTTTCTGATTAGAAGTGAAAGTAATCAGTCTTCAAATCCTTCAATTACATTTGCAAATGCTTAAGCCATTTTCTTGTTTGTTTTTCCGCAGAGCAAATGGTTCAGTGTATTGTCATTTGTTTTTGTCAGAGTATTCAAAATTATAGTGGCTCTCATCTATTTTTGAAAACATTACCTCATAGTGTGGCCACCAAAATAAATGAACCAATTATCATTGGCATTTTTCACTTATAGACTGTATGAGATATACACTGGCAAAAAAAATATACATAAGCACATAAAACTAATATTCCAATTGATGCAGACAGATATGTGCAGTGGGCTTGTCCAACAGAGTGGTGCTCACCAGTGTCTGGGGAAGAATCCTGGGCACTTCACTTATCGTCTGCTCCTGACTGTTTGATTGCAAGATAACTGTACAGAATGCAATGATGCCAGTGAATGATATAGTAAACAATTACAAATCCTGTTCTGTCTTTGATTCATATGCAACCTATAATCCGTACCTATGTATAGCATAACCTATACTGTGAGTTGCACATAGGAGCAGGGCGCTCCTCCTGTTGAGTTCTTGGTCTCCTGCACAGTGCACGGGCTGGGTTTTCCATACTGGGGCACAGCTGATTTATACTGGAGCCCCAGTAAAAAGGGTCTAGTGACGTCCCTGGTTTAATCATTTTGGTAGCTTTGGTGCCAAATAATGAGGTAAAACTTAAATATTTTGAATGGTTCGGTCGTCCAAATAGATGAGAGCCAATATATTTCGAACAGAATCTGACAAAAGCAAATGACAGTGTAGGAAACAGAAGTAAATTGCACAAAAGCATTTGAAACACTGCACCAAAGCATTTGCTCTTTGGAAATAAAAAAAAAAAAAAGAACATGGCCAAATGATTTATAAAAGTAACTAAAGGATTTGGACGTTGAGCAAGTACTTATGGAATTTTCAGATTTGGTCAGAAAAATGTTCCATAGAAACTGAGAAAAACAGTAATTAGAGAATCTTTTCTACCTTAAATGTTGATGCCAACATTCCTTCCAAACTGGTTCGTAAATCGTTGCGTGTTTTCCAGTTTCTCTCACGAGAACACGTTTCAGCGCGTTTTCCCTCTCACTGATTCTACCCTGCCCTTAAATGACCTCTTGATCAGTGGAGGTCCGAATGTGGGTATGGCGTCATTTGACCTTCTACGCGCTCTCAACTTAAAGATAGTCCAACGACGCCACGATGTGCCTTCTGTCAACACAGGCGCACTCAAGTCAAATGCGTAAAAGAAACCCACCTTGTCGAGCTGCTGCAGGCCGTTTCCTCCCCGTTGTTGTGTTTCGGGACCACACTCATTCTTCTTCTGCAAGTTTTACTTTCGCTTTCAATCTTACTGTGCTTTATACCGCCTTCCCCCTCCTTAAGGTTACATCATCACGGACTTCCCAAAGCTTGCCAGACCCAAACAGAAAATAAACTAACCAAAACTAAATCGTAAATTGCATCAAGTATAGTTAAAGACAGAAGCAAAAAAAAAAAAAAAAAAAAAGTTTATTTAACACATTTTACTCAGCGGAGAGTAGGCTACACACCAACCAGAGAAAATCTCAATACTTAAGTTAAGAATATAAGACCATAAGAACAGCTGTTTAGGAAAATTTACAAAAATGTCGACATGTATTTAAAAATACAATCACAACCTGCAGTTCAATGCTTATGCTATAAACAGCCTTATTGTCCAAACTGTAGTCTATAACACAAGAGCCAGTCCATCCCATAGAGCGGTACTAGGCACAATATTGGTTCGTGAGTGTTTTTTTTAGTCCAGCATAATTGTTACTGAGGTTCACCAGTTTAACACAGTAAAAGTTTGTTAATACAGTAAAGGTTTGTAGTATAAAGTATAATGAGAAAACTAGAAGAGGTAGAAGATGTAGATGTCACTTTTGTGGGATGGCTAAAGCTCTGGTATAGAACAGATTTGTAAAACAGGCAGCTACAGGTAGAAAATGAGCCCCTGGCAATAGCATGGCAACCTTTTGAGACACTGTAATAACTATAACACAGAATGCAGATGAATGACACATATCTTGATCTTACATAACTATTAGGAGATGTTTAAGACCCACAGTGATCACTGACTGCTTATATAATTTCTTCTAACAGAGCAACATTCAAAGAGCTTACAGTAAGTATTTCAAATTGCACTGACTTAAGAGATTGCATTGATAAACCTGGGACAGACATGAGGCACACATGTATGGCCAGATTTTATAACCAAGTGAGTAATGGAACTCAACAGTCCTGCCCATGTCAAAGTACACTCTTGTTCTGGAAGTAAATTTTCC
>KN482971.1:0-20995 GCA_000787095.1 Periophthalmodon schlosseri | reverse complement strand
ACATAAGCGCCATAATGTCCTGTAGGGCCTTGTGTATCTCAGCACCAAACCTATGAGAGTCCTAAAAGGGGAATAAGAAAAAATAAATGAATGGTGAAAATGAGAAGTGCTTTATGTATAATTTAAATGAGAAAAAAGAAAACCAAAAGCAATGCATTAAAGTTATTTATATGCTTTGGTGTGAACAGTGAAACACACCAGCAGAGACCTAACAACTGTCATGACAATTCATCTAATATATTTTTCATATTGCAAAAACAATATTTAGAGTTACTGTATTTGTTGCACTAGTGTTTCTTGAGTTCCTTATAGGGGCAACAGGGCCAGCAGGGCCAACAGGGGCGACATGGGTACTCAGGTACCAAACCGAAGGCGAGACAGTTCAACCATCTTGCAGAGTATGAATGTGGTGAGTGTGTGAATGATAGCGCCCTGAGGGGCCGATGCTACATGCAGCCTCGCTTTCATCAGTCTGCTATGGAGTGTGGAGTGAATGAATGATGATAACGACAGTAGTGTTTCTGAGTGTTTCTGAAAAGACCTATAAAGCATATTTTGCAAGGCATTGTTATTATTAAAAATCTTCAAGACAAAGCTAAAATAAGTGTCTTTTAGGAGCTAATGAGGTTTACTTAAAACTATTTAAATTAACAAAGGCTTGTTTTTGTATGGAAGGGAAATATAATGAAGAGAGAAGACGCAGTTGTATAAAACACTGAGATTCATGACTAGAGGGCTAGATTGAGATCAATTTTCAACCTCCATGTCATAGGTATCATACTGACTTACTGTCTCCTTGCATGAATGCTTTGATGAAACATGAAAGTTGATCATATCTTCTCCAACAATAATGTATGACACTCCATATCCATCATCAGCAACCTAGCAGGACAGACAGATTAAAGGTTTATTGATGGTTTTCAGATTCTAGAATGTAATGCTGTCATACTCCACATACTGTCAGGTGCATGCTACCTCCACTAGCTCCACACAATATATCGGACAATATCAGATTTTAATGTAAGTTACAAATTAACCAAAAGATAAAAACAACTCACAGGCCCAAACCCGCCTCCCAGGGAAATGTAGTCAGGATTGTTCTTGAGGTCAAACAGCTCAATCTGCTGAATGGGTGTTTGGCTGGTGGAGAGACGCCAGGGCTCTGACAAAACCTGCATAAGGAGAGTCAGCACAAGGTTTACAAATGTACAAACAGCTCATGTTGAGGATGGAAACTGTGCTCTTTCTGTCACTACTTTGATTTGCTTTTCTGCAGGTATATACAGTACATGTACTCATTTCTAAGTCTTATGCATATGTGAAAGAATTTGATAGTAACAAGGGTTGTCAAAAATATACCAAGATACCAATTGATACTAAAACTAGAATTGAAAGTAGACACTCAATTGTAGTTTGCCTGGCATCCAGACTACACACTTGTTCAATACTTTACGAAGATGTGAATCTGGACACCGGTGAATCTCCCTGTTTTCAAATGGGTGTGACTGACAGGTGGACTAGCGTCAGGGACAGGCATGGTCCATCCGTCCAAAATAGAGGAAAAAAATACGACACTGGTCTGAAAAACATTGTGGATTTCTGCAGAATCAATGAGTGAAGAAATAAACTGTTAATCTGAGGTGAGATCAATTTGATTTCATTTCTAAATCATAGATGACCAATGAGCTCCATCGTTTCACATGTAACATTAATCTGACTGCACGATCATGTTTGACCAAGCTTGAGATGCAACGAGGTGAGATGAGGGCATGGGGACCAGACTGATAGCAATCTGTATGAAAAATACAGAGAGAGATATCATTCTAGATTTGCCAGGCAAAATTGAAGTACCATTACAAACAAAATCACACAAATAGAGAAACTACTACTATTTTATGTTGAAAATGTATTGTCTAAAAAAGTATGCTTATATTTTCACTGTGGTAACCAATACCAATATCGAGTATTGGGCCTTTTCCTTAGTATTGAAATCAAGTAAAAAATGTTTCTATCATGAAAACACTACCAACGTCAACAATGCAAACTAATATTGTTTTTACAAGTTGAGAATGAAATGCAGATATAGCTTTACTTCTTTGAGGAAAGGCGAGTCCACCCCCAGGTATTTTGAGACCACATAAAGGCAGAAGAGGTGTCTGTCGATGCCTGCTCCTGTCATGGCCATACGATACAGGTTCTGGTGCCCTTCTGATGCCAGCCGGAGGAGGCGTCTGCACTGCTCTGCTGACTGTCAACACAGAGAATTCTGATAAAAATAACAACTGGAAAGATCACCATGCAAATTAGGGCTGGGCAAACCCCTTACGATGAGGGCTGATTTTTCCTAAAATGCTTGACTGAAATTCCTCCCAATGCAAACTGAATCTGTTTCCGAACCCTTTAGTTCATGGCTGGGCTCTTTGTGAATCTGACACTCTGTAGTTTTAGCCTCTGTTGTCTGATCTACTCTTATTATAAGTGGTAACAAGAAAGTCAGATTTCAAATTCCGCCTAAATTATTTTAGGTAAATATAAGGATAAGTATAGCTGGTGTCTGGAGGGATGGTTTGATAGATAGTAGACTGAACATTTTTTTGGGTCTTGAGAATTCACTTTTCTAAGCTGAATCCCAAATCATTAAAAATTAGATTTAGGATTTAGAGTTTTTATAAAGATAAAAAGTCTAGGCAGAATTCCTACTGAAGGCCTTGTTTATTTTTACTTTAATTTTAGTTTTGTTTTTTTATTTGTGTGTTTGGAGAACAGACTAATCCTGACTCATCCTATAATGGTTGATTTGATTTCACATACCCAGAAGCTTCACAGGTGCCTTTTATCAGATGGTTGACAAAAATAAATAAATACGAATTTGGAGTGCCCACCGGCTCTTATGAGGTTCCAAATTTTAATCGAGATTCAGTCAGTTCAGAGTATGAACTGGACAAATAATTGTGCTATTTTTTGTGTTGATAGCGGGGTCGCCCATTGACCTTCCATTGACTTCCATTCATTTTAGCAGTAATAAATATGGCCCATGCCTGCAGCATGGGTGCTTGGATAGGGCTCGATGCCAGGAGTGTGTTTGGGGGACATGAGCGCTTCGCGCTACCTTTGTCAAGATTGAGTGTATGGGCTTCACCCATTCACTCAGTGTTGACGATGACATGTTAGCAACAACAAATATGCATATCCCATGCCTATGGCATGGGTTGCTAGGATACTGGAGTCAGGGCAAGGGGCGACTTCAGACGAGACAGCCCTCAGAGATGAGTGCATGGGCGAACATTTCGAAAACAATAGGCCCTACGCCCTGTAGGGGCTCGGGCCTAAAAAGTCTTCATGTGCATGAAATTAATAATGAAAGCTTTTTAAATTTGTTTTTGAAAATAACAAATAAAATCGAATTGAAAATGGAGTTTGATCAATATCAAGGGAAAAATATTTGCATACCTCTCCCCCCTCAAGTGCTTTGACAAAAGCACATGTCTCATTGGAGCAGGAGCGGACGGTCTCTGTACGGCCTTCTCTGAACAGACGAGTCATGGATGCCTCATAAGTCAGACAGAAACCACCACGGTCCTGGATGTATAAATGATTTATTATTAATGAGCTGCACTAAGTGTGGACTGTGCCTGGGTTTAGTATAATCATTCAGGCCCCTAATGGGTGCCCTCACACCTATTAGCATACTGGATAGTCCTATTGTTTCTTTTGTCTTGATTTGGGCTTGAAGATGGAGTTATAGATAGGAGATGGATGATGCCTAAGGCCCCCATTCCTGTTCAAGGAAGGATTGTCTTTCCTCAAAAAAATTGCTTCTTTAACTCCCCTCTCAAACCATTTCTTTTCTTTGGCTAAGATTTGTATCTCACCATCTTCAGAGGAGTGGTTAGTGGCTTTGAGATGTATGGCAAACTGGAGTCCCGAGGAGCTTTCACAACGGTGTTGATACATTGTCTTATCGAGTGACCGGTTTCTCCAATATAACGCTCACTGCACTGGAGTAGACCACCTTACTTCATTTGTGGCTCAGGGTTTTGTCCTTTGGGTGAACCAGTTTCTGTCTTAAAGTGTTTTTTTTAGTGTTTTATACTGTCTGGTGTGTCTGAATTCTCTGAAGCTTTTCAGACTCACCAGCTGTGTAAGGAATGGTTACACCTTTCCTTCTAACCTTGTACCTTGTAACCCATTCTGAGAAGAATGGAAGACCAGGTGAGTTGGCCTTGTAATTATAGCCTCTAGGTTGTGCTCAAGGGATGGTTAACAATAAAAATTCATATATGAAGTGGCTAATGTAAGAATGCTGGTGGAAATTGAGTACTGCTGACACAAAATGTTGATACATTACATCATACACCCTCCCCCCTGTGTGGGCTAGGTACCCTGTAATATGCAAGCTGCAGGCTGATCTGGATGAAGGCATCCGGGCTGATGCGCAGTTTCTTGACCTGTCCTTTCCCAAACTCTCGGAAGGGGAAAACATGGCAGTCCACGTCATCCGCCAGGCTTTGGGCCGCAGTAAGGGAAATGCAAATCTGTGTCTGAACCTGCAGAGAAATTTGACGTTTTCATTTTAGTTTAAATGCAGGCAAAAAGGTACCAACTGCTCCATATAGGTACATGGGCTTGTGTCTGTGGGGTTTTCCGTCACAATCTGAACTTCCTCAGTTATTACAATTGATACAAAAGGCCAACCAAAAATAGCCTTACAGCCCCAGAGAATTTTGTTAACTTCATTTTGCCTATAAATGTAGAAGCTAAATGTTGAAGCACTCAGTGTCTCTCACACCCCCAGTACAAATGTTATTAATCAGAATAAAAATTACTACAAAGGATACTATATTCATTTGATTATAAAATTAAATTAAAGTGTACATGGCAAGTTAGAATAAATTCACTATGGTAGAATAAATTTACTAAGGTATAAGTATCTGTGTAATCCCTCAGTCGTCCAGGTCTGATCCATAGCAAAAGAAAAATAAAATCTGTCAACTGGACAAAACGTTGTAGGAGTGAAGACATTTCACTGCTCATCCAAGCCGCTCCTTCAGTTCTGGTCAGATTACTGATGGACACTGCCTTATATCTATCTGCTAAAGTATAAGTAACAGAACTCACTGCTACGTCCTGTATTTTTTATTTATTGTAATTTATTTCAGGTGTACTATCTCACCAGACCAAATAATAATTAGAAAAACATGAAAACCTGTCATCTGTACTTTAAGCTTTCCAACTTTTACAAATCATCTTGACATGCCAAGAATTTAGCATCTGATATCTTAAATCATGATTCAATAAAAACAGTGCTTTAAGGTGTGACTAGGTGCTCTTTGCCTCTTATCATATTTTCTATATACTCTTTGCATTGTTTCATGTTTTGCTTATTTTTTTTCTCTCTTAAAACACATTCAAATCCATCATGGTTTATTAAAAACAAATAATAAATGATGTATAAAAATTGATTTGGCAGATTGCTTTTTTTATGCTGCTTCTGACACGTAAGTGACCACCAATCATCTGCGCGGGTTACGTCTAATCCCGGGAAATTAAGTAAACATTTCATGCGCATGCAGACTGTTACCCTCGTCATCAAAATAGCAAAATGCAAAGCTAAACGAAAATATGAAGATGAACGCAGGACATTTCTGGAAGAATGGGAAGATGCTTACTTCTTTATTGAATGGAATGGCAAATCGCTCTGTTTAATATACAATACCACGATATCACATTTCAAGGCTTCAAATCTTCAGTGTCATTTTAGCACTCTCCATGCTAATATTGACAAGGAATTCCCTAAAGGTACTGAACTACGCAAGCACAAATTGAGCACCTTAAAAAGCCAGGTAAAAAGACAGTCTCAAATGTTTCAGCAATTGAACAAGCATGGAGAAACTATGACACCTGCATCCTATAAAGTGGCGTAGAACATTGCCCGTGTGTAAAAAGAGCCACTCTCAAGCTGCTGTTGATGTTCTCGTCAACATACGTCTGCGAGTCCGTGTTTACTACTTTGAAACACGTGAAATCAAAGCATCGGTCCATTCTGACTGACACTCACGTAAAGGAACTGCTCCAAGTGGCTACAACTGAAAACAGACCTGATTACTGAAAACAAGAGGTGCCAGAAATCACACTGAGATTATCATCCCATCACTCCAACAAGGTAAGAAAATCTGTGATGTAGTTTGGAAAAAACACCTGACTGAGCATGCTTGTGTTAATACAGGCCCTATCTGTGTTTCTGAAGTGTGTTCAGTAGTTGTGTCTGTCAGAGAGAAACAGAGAAGAAGATAAAGAGCAAATGTGTGTGTGTTTGTGTGATAGAGCCAGAGAAAAAGAGAGAGAGAGAGGTGCCTGTGTGTGTGTGTATGTGGGGGCGGGGGGGGTATCTGACCTCCAGGGTAGTTGCTGTGTTAACTCTGGCTAAGCTGCATTTGATGTGTGTGTTGAGGGTGGACACTTACCTTGAAATGAACATAAGTACAATACTTGCTGTTGTTTTGTAAGGAGAGGAGTGTGTTATGGGAAATAATATGGTTGTAATTGTGTGTGTTTGTGTGTGTCTGTCTGTCTGTCTTGGCAGGTCAGTGCCTGGTGTGGCTCTTTGACTCTCACAGTTGAAAATTTTGGCTCTTTGTGTCTAACTTGTTCGCCACCCCTGGTCTAGAATATTTCTAACTGTCGTGTCATTATTCTTGTTGTAAACATTACCATCATCATTTCTTGCTGTCTGGGCCAATGACATCAACTATCAACATTAGCTTTGTCTGAGAATATAAATAATCATGCTTGCCCTTGGTTGAGCTGGTTTATACACATGGTAATTAGAATGACAACACACAAGCAAATCAGAGTGAGAAAAACAGTGCAGCATTTAAAACAGTACCGGTACTTAGCAGTTTAATTGTAGGCATGTGCTTTACCTCAGCTGGGATGTCCCACAGGAGTCTTTGAGGAGGTGGGAGGGAACGGTCCACCTCACCCTTACAGTGTCCATCCTCGGTGTAGCCCAACTGGAAGGCATCTGTGGCCAATGTAAACTGAAGATGCACAGACATTTTTAGTAAACTTCAGATTGCACACTCAACGAACTCTTCTTAATGAAGGTTAAGTCAACAAGATAAAACCCTTATGCAAGTGTGAGCGTTACCTATCTGATAGCAGGGATCTGACAAGAAAGTGGCAATTTGAACAACAAACTAGCCATCATAGTCAAGACTAAATGAAAATAGATTTGAGTGTGGAAACTTGGAACGCCATAATGCTTATAAAATGGACCTGATGGATAATGTTCTATCATTGACCAGATGTCCCTGTTGTTTGGTAATAAACAATGAAGGATATGGGGTGGGTGATATACCGGTAACGCCTTATTAAAAAGGAAAGGCAAACAACATCAAGCCCTAAAGAAGTAGCTTTTTAAAGTGCACTATAAAGGCTGACACAGAAAATGTGGTGTAACACATTAAATGTCAAATTTTTTTGTGAGAGTTTAGTGGTTACATTTTTCTCGGAGGTGTTTGGCCCACATACTTTGCTTTCAGTGGAACCCAGATGCTTGAAGTTTCCATTTAGATACCACTGTGCAGGAAATTGCAAACTCTCTGAATGTGGTGTTTTTAGTTGTATGTATAGTCCTGTTCACACTATCTTGTCACATTCCGCTGTCTGGAAAGGGTTCTACAAAAACATATTGACAAAAAATAAATAAAGTTTTAAAAATAAAGTTCAAATGGGTATATAAATAACAGGCAATTCAGACTTTTGACAATATAAGCAGAAATGGTATGTCTAAGTTGTTTATGGCTAAACCTCAGATTGATGATGTGATATATATTTGGTAATCACAGGTAGAAATGTGATCACAGGTGTATGTAATAATTTGACAATTGTGAACAATATACAAATATAATACATGATTTGCTTTCTTACAACGATACAAAACATGCTGTTTCCCATGTAGCAGTTGCCATTTATCATAATCAAAGGAAACTGAGATAAAATGTGCATTTTGGTCATTTTGGTCAAGACTGCATCTCTTCTATGTAGCCTCCTTTCATACAGGAGTGCATGACTCGCACTAAGGGAGGACCATAAAAGCTCTGGTGTAATCTCACTTTGCTAGACTCTGCTTTTAATTTTGCTGGACGCTGCCTTTAAGCCAACTGTATTGCTGTGGCCAACAATAAAGACCTACAGAACGATTCCCGTGCCTCTGTGCCTGTTCTTCATGCAACAGAACAGAAACCGACACCATCTTAAAACAAATGTACCTCCCAAAGATGAGCCACTGTGGGCGCGTCAGCCCAGGAGTGCTCCGCATTCAGACCATTCTTTCCATTCTTGTAAATCACAATGGAGAAGGACTTATCAAACCACCTGACAGATTTGGAAAAATACATCAGTGAATACAATTTTGAACAATTCCCGTGAACAATAAACAACTTGATAAAGAATATCTACATATATATTTGCTTTAAATACTTCATATTCTATAAAATATAACTGTAGAAACATTAACAAGCCTGTGCTTCTACTTAAAAACATTAATTTTAGGTTTGTATCACTTTGCAGTGTGGTGTTATTAAGGTTATAGTGGTAGAATTACTTAATTTTGCAGTAAAATGAGGGCGGACGGATGAGGGCCACATTTGGCCCCTGAACATAGTTTGGACACCCCTAAGATGAAAACAGCTGTAAACTAGTCCCTCTGTGCGTCGACTATTGTGAAAGTATTCCCTTACGTGCTACTCTGGTTTAGGCCCCAGAGTGTCCAGCTGATGCAATGCAATGCAATGCAGTTCTAAGCGTATCATGCCAAAAGTGAAACTGATCATTAGAAAGCAGTTACCGGTACTTAATATCCCACATTGTCTGGTTGGAGAGTAGTTCATACTTGTATTAATTGCTAAACATTTAAACATTTTATCCTCTAAATAAAGTAAAGTAAAGAAAAACTGAGCTACTCAAGAGTGTGGTCACCTGTCATAACATTTGCCATGCAGTAGAGATTTGGCATAGCGATCCAGGTTCCCGGCAGGGTCATCTCCTCTCATGCCTTGGTCTTCATCATCTAAAGTGACGAAGAATGCTGCCCTCTCAATGGTGTCAAGTGAACGCTTGTTAATGCCAGAACTGAAGTACTGCTTTCTCATCTGATGCCAAGGCACTCTAATGGGAAGAAGAATATAAAACACAACACTTCATGTAAAATCGCTGTTTTAATAGGGCCTCCTTAAGACAGAGATGGAGTGGATTTAAATAATAGCTTCAGTTTTTGAGGGAGTAAAGCAATATAATGTAGAACAGGTCAATGTGAAGCACTTTCAAAAGTGAGAAAATAGATAAAGGTTTAAAAACTATACACAGTCCATCACAAACTAACAGGCTATCCACAAAAAGAATTATAAGAAATAGTCTGCAGCAACATAGAATTATGGCAATATAACTTCTTATTTTGGCAGACGTGATAATGATAATACTAGACAATCATTGTTGAGCTCCAGTCTGATTTTAAAAACAGAAAAGAATTCACATTTTAAAACTAAAATGGCAATTCTAATGAGCTCAATCAAGTGATGAGCTCAATTAAGTGATGAGCTCAATCAAGTTTCTCTGCGCAAACATGGTGTTTGTTGTTACAAAGAGTAACATAGAGGACTTGCACTTAGTGCTTTAAATAGTACCTGTAGGTAAATTTACATGTTTTCACAGAGGACATCAACTACATTTTCAAGTTTATCAGCACCAGTGAATAGTTAATGCTGCAGTCAAATTATGGCAGTCTTCCAAGAAACACTGATTGAGAACAGACTTTTTAGTTGACAGGATGTGGTTCAAAAATATATTGCCGGTTTATGGCCAATCTTGCATCCCTTTCATAGTCTTAGCAAGGCCCCCTGCAATTCATGGTTGACATTAGCTTTGGCGTCGTCCAACTCCTACAGAATTTGTCCTTCTTTAACATTATCAGTTTCCTTGGTCACTCGTGTCACAGAAGTAGTATGCTATGCACTTCTCATTTTATCACAGCGAGCTTGTCTCCAAACTGTCCTTCTTATTTAAATATCCTTGTGTGGATGCATAGTCAGGCTTGAATAGCCAATACTAACGTGCAGTGTTGAGTACTCAAGTCACCAGGCCCCGACTGATGGTAAATAAACTTCTCCTGCCTCAGGCATCCAGAGTCTCCTGCCTCTCTTTACAACTCTAGGACTTGCCAGGACAACACTTATTTTCCCTAACACCAACCACAAAGGCAGGGAGATCAGTTTCTTAACTTTGCACACGTTTGACACAGTGACATCTGTACCTGTCCCCAGCAGTGAGAGCGCCCAGTCTCTCCTCCCCTTGCAGTGGAGTGGATGGGTCATCCAGAATCCTCTGAATCTGGTGTTCTAGCTCTCGGGGAGTCAGCAGCCGGCCCGCATTGTAAACCCACAGCCGGAAGAAGCGTCCCTTATGGTAGACAGCCACGTACTCACTGTCCTGCCAATGCTGCAGCACATCTGGACAAATCAGACAATGTTTTAATAAACACATTCTTCAGTTGTCATGTCATTTGACCTTTTGACTTCGGTTAACAACAGTGAATATAAATTCATTGAGGTCTGTTTCCTGTAGATTTGGGGTTTTTTTGAACAATTTTGTACACACTAGCCTTGGTATTTCCTCTAGTAAAACTTTTAACAATTTATGTGCATTGACAATGGCCGTGTCCCAATTTGCCAAATGCACACTTTGAAGTACCATTCGAAGTGCCGTTCGAAGTACCCCCCCCGACGAAGGCTGTGTCCCAATTCGCCAAATGCACCATTCGAAGTACCCTTCGAAGTACTCGCCAGGAGGTCTAAATTAACCTACGAAGGGATTCTGAGAATTTAAAGAAGCTGTCAAGATCCCAGTCTGTCCCTATTTCTGTCCTGTCTTTCCCCCTCCCTTCTGTGTCCTTGCCTGGAGCTGGGCAGAGACTCTGGCACCACCCAGTATACACCTGCAGCTGATCAGCAATCAAGCCTGCACCTCTGTACAAAGGGACTGAGGATCCTACATACGCCGCCAGATCATCAGTGTATCCTCCGTGGTACAGTTCCACTTGGCTCAGTCTGTTTTTTGTGGTTATGGTCATAGTACTCAGCTGTTTTTTCTCATTTTTCACTAGATCCCGTTTCTTGGACCCACCTTGCACCTCCGCCTCCGACCCAGCTTCCTACAACTGGTTTGAACATGTCCGTCTCGACCCAGCTCCCTTCTACCTGCTCCTTCAACCAACATTCACATTCACTTGTTTGTAATAAACTCTGTTAAACTTTTACCCCGAATCTGTATCTTTGAGCCCCCAGACGTTACGACAGGAGCATAATTTTTTTATTCAATCTTGTCCTGAAAAGATTGTCAGGAAATGACAAACATTTTACATGAAAAATAATAATATTTTTGTCCTTTGGCATGCTAATTTGTATTACCGGTAATTTTGGCTGACCAAGAGAAAAAAAAAGGTTGAGTACCTTCCCCCGCTCTGGAAGCTAGTAAATAATTATGTTTTATTTAACCAGGAAGTCCCATTGAGATTCAGAATTTCTCAGTTTTAATCTGAAAAAACATGTTTGAATTGTTTTTATTCTGAATTTCTGAGTTGATGAATTTTTAACTAAAAAAGTCACCTTTTATATATTCAGCACAAATATTTTCAGTCCCTCATATTCAACGGTCAGAGTGTAAAATTTGCAGTGAAATTGGCCTTTCCCTTCTGTGAGCAAAACTTATAGTTAAGGAATCAAAGAGATGAGTTCTGACTGTTAATTCTGAGCCATCAGATTGGTTCCCTACAGCATTTCCTGGTTGTCTGAGATCCAGAATACACACTTCTGTGAAAATTTTCACTGTGAATTTTACACTGTGAATTTTAGCTGTTGAATTTGAGGTCTTGTAAATATATGTGCTGAATATTTAAAAGGCAAAATTTCAGGAACTAAAATTCAGAAAAAAAAATAATTCAAACATGTTTTTTCAGAGTTAAAAAGTTCAAAGTGAGACATTCAGCAGCATTTAAAATTCAAAATCTGATAGAAGAAATTATCTTCCATAGACCTGGCCAAAGTAGTAGACAACACAATTGGCACAGTACAGAAAAATCACAAAATATTATATCTCTCAAGAATATCTGTGTAATCCCTCAGTCGTCCAGGTCTGATCCTTTTGCTATCTCTCAAGAATACAATAGGCTGTACCAAAGACTGTTAGCAGAGCGCAGTGAAATGATCACAAGTCTCAGGGAGATGATGTATGGACACAATAAAAACAAAAGACAAGAAGAAGTTGATGGTGAAGATACAACATAACATGGTCACATTTCACAATTTGTGTATATTTTACCTTTGTATTTGTTAAATTGTATTTTTAATTTCTTAAGATTAGCCGTCAATGGTGGTGGCCACTACTTGACTGAACTAACTGAGCCCATTAAAGGCTGTTGAGGCCAGACGGAGAGAGGAATAAGCGGGCAATAACCAGCTACTAGCACCTCTTACCAGTTTCTAGTCCAGGCGTGCGTGTGGTGTTGAACATCCTTTCATATTGTGCTGCACACAGAGGGATGACCGTACCTGGAACCCGACTCTAGAACACAGAACACGCATTAACACAATTGTGGACCGTGAAATACAAAAAAGAGGGTTTAGTTGTGATTTGGCATTTACCTTATGCCAGAAGCCATAGCAGCCATTAGAACAACTATATCAAGCCACTTGTTCTCTGACATAACTCATATCTGGTCAGCGTGATATTGTTTACAAGCCCAAACACATACAGTGGGTTTATATTATATTGACTTACATTAGTTTCCTGGAGACCAACTCTAACCCACACCATAGTCACTACTTGCCTAACTTTAACCTAAACTCTGAACCTTAACCTATTTTTACCCTTATCTGAACTTTAACCATGTTGTTGATCTAATATGCAACAATTTACATCATAGTGACCTAATATTTGTTCCTAAGAAAACAGGCCTATACAGATTTCAGTCCCCACAATACCCACGCACACACACATTTAGTTACTTCCTTACTCTGTGGTTGGATTGTTTTGACAATACACATTAACCCAACTGTTCATGAAGGTAGAGCAGTCTAGTTAGGGGTTTTCCCACTAAAGTCTTGATTTTAATTATATTGTGGTTAATTCATAACAGAATTCCAAATATAATAACCGAATGGTGGAGAGTTTTCAATGACTGACTGCACCAATTCTTCCTCCTACAGTTAAGACTACTCATGATACCTTGGAACAATAGAACACAGAGCCCGACAGAATCATGATAAGAATGGCAACAAGAATTTTGGATTTTGTGTGTGCCTCACGGGTTTGAGCTCCTCACGGTTGACCTTGCGTCGATAGAGGAGCAAAGCAGTGATGGTGTTTCCTGCTCTGGCTGCTTGCACTGAGGTTGGTGTCACATACAAGAAGTCCTAGAAAACAGTACAACTTTATATTATTATGACACAAAGAGTAAAGACTGTATAGATATTTAACCAATGTCTGTACTTTACCATGCCATAGTAGTTACTGTTGACCATTATAGGACTTCGGCTCCGAAGATAAATATATTCTTCCCACCAGTCACTCACCTTGAACACAAGAAATAACATTACAGATCTTATTACAGATACACATTTTCGTTCATTACTCAGACCTACTTCTTAGCTCATTTTCATCCAACATCAAAAGCAAGAAATTCAAGCATTCAATAAAAATTAAAGTGGAGAAAATATTTATTCTGCTTTGCATTCTGTGTGTCATATTGCATTGGTTGAACACTCACATAATTGGTGGCCCACAAGGCTTTGAGTTTGAGGTAACGCTGAAGGCGGTTTCCTAGGTTGTTTTCAAAATCGTTGGCCAGTTCAGTCATACGCTTGTACTCAGGATCAGTCAGGAGAGGCCGCACTGACAGTAGATACTGCAAAATGATACATGAATTCATTAACAAACTAAATTAATAATTACATTTGTTATGTAAATAGTCAACACAGTAAATAACATGATGATAGATTTACATTTAAAATAGTTGGGTTAAATCCCACTGTTATAACACTCAAATATGCAGGACATATGTGCTTTTTGAAGTATTTTCTAGAAAGCTGAAACCATGTGGAGGGCTTTCCTCGTCAAAAAAAAAAAAGCTTTTATTTTCTGAGAAGCCTACGCCCTCAGAAGGTTAGCCAAAATATACATTACTTGATACAGTACAACGCAGTATCATTATTAGATGTTATTCTTTCAAAAGTTGGTGTAAGAAAGTCTTCAACAATATGTGCTGATTTTATATAAATTATGTATTAATTCATTGATCACAATGAATGTCAATTCAGCTATTAAAAGTATTTTTGCTTCTGTCTAAACAACGCATTTATTTCCTTTCAGCCTCTGCTCTGCCTATCCTTTCAACCTCTGTAACTTGCAAGGGTTATAGCTTTGTTTTATTCTGCTTATTTAGGGCAGCTTGTGCATTAATTGGGTCATTTTATATTGGGCATTTATCAGAAAGTGAAATTGTAGCAATACATAAGAAAATACCTAGTACTTAAAGAAAAAATAGATCATTTGATAAACTTGTTTCTAAATTACATTATCCACAACAAGACATCAAAACAACATTGACTTTTAGTTTTGTAAACTCAGCTCAATGTAATGAATTTTAATAATAATTCTTGGAGATTCTTTACTTCATTGGTTTACTATTTGCCTTTGAGGTGTACTCACACGGCTCAGTGTGTCTTTTATAGCTGGAACAGGCAGATGAGGCAGTGAAGTCTGATAACTGTAGAGTAGAGGCTTCCGGCTTGATAGTAACCGCACCAGAGTCTATAGAGAGCCAAAAAAAACAACCCAGGAATATTTCAAAATGATCAATAAATTGTAATTATGTGGCCTTTATCAAGTTATGCATAATTTCTGATATACTTCTAAACCAGACACAATAGGTTCTAGCACATATATTCTTAATTCTTGTTTGATTTGCCAAAACCTGTCCATGTACAAATTGTAATGGCCCCTATTATGAATGCATAGATCGAAATCCACAATCCTCCATTAAATTAAAATGTTCTCTTTAAAAAGTGAAAGCAGTAGATCTGTTTGTGAACAGAAGCCTTACCACCCAGACTTTGGTGGTGTTGGACACTCGGCCGTGCAGCTCAAACATCCAGCGGTGATAGGACAGGAGCAGTTTGAGGCAGAAGCGCAGAGCCAGGATCAGAGACAGCCACAGCAGAGTACTGAAGACCAGAGCCGAGAGCATGGTCTGTCCCTGAGCACTGAGGGACACATGGAGGCTGCATGCAAGACAAAGTGGGCAACTCTTTTTAAGCATGTAAAAGTGCAGTATATATGCAAATATAATTAAATTATTTCTATTTGGCATTTTAAGATTATTTTAATTCTGTATTTCCTTAAAGATTACTTTTTTCACAGTAGTAAAAGCCAAAAACAGTACATTTTCAAGGCAAGAACAGCTAAGTACATTGTCACATTAATTGGTCTTGCGGTAGTACGACCAAACAGTAATGAGAGTCATTGATTAAAAAACACTACACCCTAGACTCCTAAGGTTATGCATTTACTTGAGCATCAAGTACTCATGTCGGGAATATTTATTGCCACATTTCAAAATCAAACACAGGCTTCAAAGGCCTTTGAAAACGATCAGAAAATATCACCCTGGCTCCCTCTTCTGGCGCAATATAAACATTACATTTATTTTCTTATATTATGAAACACTACTACTAAACATTACTACTATTTATTTTTTAATTATTATTTATTTACTTACTTATTTTATGTTGAAAAATTGGAACCTAACGCTCCAAGGGCAATACATTGCATATCTCATCAAACCAGGTTGTTATCTGAGTAATTTCTAATATTTTTGGGGAAATAAAGAATAAGACTGAATAGTAAGTAATAATTTAGTGTGTCAGACAGCTTGTTGCCTCAGAACTGGCAAAGGGAAGTGCATAGGTGAGTGAATCAGCACTGGTCTGAGTGCACAGTGCAAAAGAAAAAACAAAACAAAAAACAACAATACAGGAATTAAAGCATTTTTTTCATCATAGTGGTGCTTAAGTAGGGAATAGGTCACAACCCAGGACACACCCACACTGCTCCCTGTGACTCACTCCCTCGATATGCATGTGTTTGTCAGGAAGCACTGTGCCCGGGGAGGTATTTCTACTGATTATTGACACTTCCTTCTTCATTTAATATTCAACTGCTGAAACTTACAAGAGGTATACCAAGAACCCGGACCCTCCCATTTTCTTCTTAGGCCAGTCATGATAAGTCGCTGCACTCCTAGCTCACTACAGGTAGATTTCAAATTAGTAAGAGAGATAAAATGCACACACAGAGGGACAAAAAAATGACAAAATGACTCTAATGGAGCAATCAGCACTCTAAACAATAATATTAAGTGCAGACCTGTTTGCATATTTGATGAATGTCAGAGGGGTGACTAAAAATCATAGGAGAGAGAACATGGAGACTCTACTATCAAAGTAATACCATGCCATTAACTACCTTTAACTGTGAGACGTAAATTTGCAGCAGAATATTTGTCACTTTTATTGCATTACAAACTGAATGCTCGTGGTGAAAGTTGAAATATTGAAATATACTTCATGGTTGCTATAGTTTCTACATTTCTTAACATTTCCAATTGAGATGCGCATTTCTATAAGTAATGGGATACAATTTTATTTTTAATATCAAGTTATAAAATGTAAAAACCTGTAGAATATTTATTTTACCATTCTTTTTGTTTGCCTTTTGTTTGTAACTTTCAAAATGTTGGTTTTACAGGATTCTGGAGCTTATTCCAGCAACTATGGGTGGTACATACTATACTGCACAAATATCTGCACATATCTCATCACACATACCTTAGAGGCAGGTGCTGTTGTATTTTGGCGATAAGACCCATGCTAGGATCCGAGCGCATGTACATGGTGGCCAGGATCGCTATGACGACAAAGAGCCAGGAGGAGGGGCTGGCTGGATAAACGCCTTTAATCACTCGATTCTGTAAGCACAGCAGAACAATTATAAACACAAAACACATATAATCCTAAACTGCAAGAACTGTCTTACAACAGTCCCAAATGTGTTAAGGAATATTTTATTGGATATTTAACAGTGCACATTAATTTAACAAGTCCAAACAAAAAAAAAGTTCACTATATTAATTATTTGATTTGTTCCTCTGTTTAATTGCACCTATTATCATTACATACCCTGACACTGAACTCATGCAGACATGTCTGAGCATGTTAGTGGAGTTTCAGTGCTTCTGACAAGTACCCCTGAGAATAGACCACATCTGTCTGGAGCACATAGCAATCAGTTTGCCTGTCCCAACATCTCCACCCATGACCAACTGCCCAGCAGTGCACAAACAAAGATGATTACTTATTGTTCTCTGGACCTTATAAAATAATGTTATGTTAAAAACATATTGCTGTCTTGCTGTCGCTGTTAAGTCTACATTTTAGTGCTTAATTTTACAGTCCATTCTGTTTTTATGCAATACATGAACCTCAAGAAAGACAGGCACATTTCAGGACACTGCAAAAATACCATCTCTGATTATCATTATCAGAATACTAAATACATACAAAGATATTAATTTCACTCAATATTAATTATTATATTACTATTATTATAATTTTTAATAACCAAGATGTTTACAAAAAAATAACTTCCTGACTCAGAAATCACACATCACTCACAAATCAAGCCTTCTGTGACATTCCAAACAACAGCTAGCATACACTTAGTTTTTTTTAAAGTGTTTTCCTGTGGCGACGGCTTATGATTTAGGGATGACACCTCCATGCCTTTTTTACACTATTGCCTACAGTGAGTTTTCATTCTTAGTCCTCACCCTCATGCGGCTGACTCTCTTCTTCCAGGACCGGACTCCGGAGCGGTAAATCTGGTTCAGGGCCTGGTAGGACAGCTGTAGGTCGATGCCTTCAGGGGTGATCGTAAACTGGAATGCCACGGCCTGGTGAGCCTCCGCCATCACTGTACACACAAACACATGGAATTATTATTTATTTGACTTTTGTTTTTATTTGTATTCTATGAAGCACGTTGTGCACCATTAGGCTGTCAGAAAGTACTATTTAAAGATACCTTACTTTAAATAGTACCTTTACTTAAAAGTAAATGATGTGTAATAATGGGTTTCATTAATTTTTTTCTAGTGTATGGATATACTACAAAATAATACTAGGTGTGACAAGCTGATATTGAAACAAAATACAGGTATCAATTTACTATTGTTTATAGCATATAATATAATCAAGTTGTCATTTGCTATTTTAATAGTTAGTCCAATGTACTGTAGCCTTTTTTATTATTCTTTTACACATGTAGGAGACAGCTGACATGGCAGCAGATGAACATTTTGAGTATTTATGCTGCTCAGTAATTGAATGTGCATGAGGAATGCTGTTGTTCTTAGGCTATGACAACCAACAGCCAGACAGACCTGCTCTCAATGTAAGCTCAAAAATAATAACTTTTATGGCAGTTAAGTGTAATGTTTAGTTGAAATTGGAGGTGCATAGTACAGGACAAACGCAGAAAAACCATAGACATCAACAATATCTTACCCTGGGACATTTTATCTTTGTAAATGTGAAATATATTGTAATTATTTGAATGATTTTGTAATGTATGTATATTATTAATAAAGTCTATTTAAAAAGTACAGGACAAAATCAACACTGTTGTTTTGAAGATGCACAAGCTTAGACAACTGTATATAAAAGAAAACTGTAAAAACGGGCTGATCGAATGTAAGGGCAGCCTATGGTGATATTTCTCATTCTACAGCTCTGTAGAATGAGAAAACTATAGTCAAGAGGAGCTGTGACTTTATAGAACCTTTGCTGGAGGCATGTTACAACACAAACATTACCTGTTATTCTGCATTGGTAGTCTAAATGTCGGAGTCTAAACAACAGGAACTGCAAATAAATTATGATGATTACCACCTGATAGGTCAAAAAGACGTTGCTTGACGTCCTCAAGACACTATGCAAATCGTGTCATCTCAAATTACAGTCTTTAACTGGATCGTTTTTGGTTGAGGATGTTAAAGAACAAAGTGTACATAGCACTATCTGACACTTGTTGCATTATTACATTTCAGACTAATGAAATTAACAAATAATACTATTTGTTCTTTCTGAAAATCAATGTTGTGTTACTATGAGGGAGAAGATCTAGGCTACAGGACGGACTGAGGCTCACCACATGGCTGTTTAAAATAAGGCCTACAGTGGGTGGTAATGATATGGCAGCTATGCAGTAGGCATACATCGTGAGGGAAAGTGGGTCAACATGTAATCCTGAGGCTGTGTGCCCTGGGAGTCTGTAGGCACTGCACTGTCATGTCTCCCCCTGTTCCTCTACCACAGGCTGTAGGCTACTGTCTGAGGGAAGGAGAGTGGGAACAGTAGTCCACAAAGCCCATTCTCTTTTCACTTTACCACAGTTTTGGTGGGTCTTAGCAAGGTTATTGATGATAGGGTCGGGCTCTATCAGACAGGTTTAACAGGCTGTTGTCGCTGTCACACACACACTTCACTCAAGCGCAGTTGGATGAATTTGAGTAATCGCATCGCACGCAGATGAAAAAGAACAATAGGCGCACCAAGACGTAGGCAATAAAACGTAGCGTGGACACTAGAATGTACCAAACAGAAGGAAATAGGCCTGACTGCAACTCGTCGGATGTCAGGCTTTGACACTCGCCACAAGTTGTCATACCACAAATAGCTAGCCTACAGGTTTTCCCGGAACACACAGACCAAACAAAGTTATGTGCTTGTCTGATGAAGACGCAGTTTATTGGCTTGTTCTTGATCATTTTGTTCAGAAACCCAGGCAGTTTGTGTGATCCTATTGTAGTCTACTTAAATAAATAATAAAAACATATATTCTAAATAATTAACAATAGACTATAATAAACAATCACAGAGATATGCTCACTGCAGACAGAGGCACCACAAATGTGTTTCAGTTTGATACAGCTGCGACTACAGAGGACCATTCATTCACACACAATGTGCACATCACACCCGCCAAATGTACACAACAACGAAACAGAGAAAGCTACCGTTGAAACTCGGGCAAAGGCGAATCATACTCGTGAAAATAAAAGGCTATACTTACCTAAATCTTACGGAAGAAGTTTTTAGGGCGATAAGTTTGTTATAGACAGCTGCGGCTCTTCTCCACCCAGTGCATTTAACGGCAATGAAACCAGCGCCACAGGCCTTTCCCGATCTCAGCCTCCGACAAAGATCGTGGAGCGCAGGAAGAGGAGTATCTCTGACTAAAATTAAGGCGGGGCAATCTTTAAAATGGCATGGTGCAGCATTGGCTTAGCAATTAACACATTTAATTAAACTTATATGAAACAACTGTAAAGAACTAGGCTTCTAAACAAAAGATAATATAAAATAACGAATTGACAGAGTTTTTCGAGTATGTCGGAGTAAGACCTCTTTTGTTAGGTATAAAATCAACAAACAAGTTATCCATGGTTATAATGTTGTAGTAAGCTGTAACACTTGCACATACACCATCAGAATGCATCTAATTTGTTTGTTGGGCTTGATTTTTTTACGTTTCTTTTCAGTGCTTGATTTCTCAAGTAAAATGTTTAGAATGGACACAGGGGGATGTAATTTAAACACATACACACAACCACACTATTTCCATTGTTGTTTAATGGTCAGTTTTTCTTACAGGCAATTATAATCATTGTCATAATAGTGCACTTTTCCATTTCTTATTGTACAGACATTACTGTTTGTCATCATCATCAGTTTTTGTGTACTTTGTTTTGGACCCACCCTCCCGCACACACCAATTTTTCCCAATTTTTAGACTTCACTTCAGGACAGGACAATAAAAATTA
>KN482969.1:0-20941 GCA_000787095.1 Periophthalmodon schlosseri | reverse complement strand
GCAGTAGTACTAGTAGCAGTAGTAGTAGTAGTAGCAGCAGCAGCAGTAGCAGTAGTAGTATTAGTAGCAGTAGTAGCAGTAATAATAGAATTAGTAGCATTTAGTTTCATAATTCATATTCAATAATTCAATTTGCCAAAACACTTCGCTCCTCTCATCTCAGAGCAGCATTTTGCATATCCTTGTGTGTCTGTATAATTTCTCAGCCCCACATCTATCATTAGACTTTATGTGAGAACGCATTCAGATGTTAAGGAGCTGAAGAGCTGCGCACACAAAACTATGACACTCTGTATTAAATACTGTTTACTGGGTGCAGAGTAAACACTGGAATACATCTTGGCAAAGAAAAGAGCAAATGTGTCATTAGAGCATCCAGAAGTACTAATTAATACACAAGAGGAGATTTGTATCAGATTTTGATATTACAAGCTAAAAGCAAACCAACTTAAGCCAATCTGGTTTAGTAAAGACTTTTTTGGTGGACATTTTGACATAAACTGATGGTAGGTAGTTTGAACCCTGTTGGCAACTGTGTCCTTGGGCATGACACTCGCCTGGCCTCCAGTGTCTGCATATGAAGTTGAATGGATGAGTGATTCCTTGACATAAAGTGCATTTAAGTAGTAAATTAGATTCATTTAGGCATAGCGGTTCATAATAACTACACCTGTACTTGATTTTTACCGTCTAAAAAAACATGATGAACAGATATAACTCCTTTTGCGGAGCTCCAAAGTTATTCCTCAACCTTATGAATTCAGAGCATCCTAATTATTCACCACAATGAGTTTATGGGCGTTTTTCACAACCATCACTGTAAAGGTAACAACAGCTAGCATGCTGACGCGCACTTCCTGATTATCTGACAATACAATGCTTTCGAATTAGATGCAGATAGCACAAAGCGGACTTATTTGTACCTCAAGAGCTGTTTATACAATTTATCTGTACTGGGGCAAGACAGAGTTTGATTGAACTACTTGACTGAGTGGTTAGCGTCAGGAACTAGGGTATTAAGTAGTCAGTAATGTATTTGTTCATTAAGAATTAAGTCTTTGTTCATGCTTTATTAAGGCTACTTAAACGATAGTTATTATAAAGTGTAACCTTGGTATTTGGTGTTAAAGGTCCTATATTACACAAAATTGACTCTCGCTTTGTTGTAACCTCATTAAAAACATACCTGGAGTTGTTTCGTTTCATTCACCCATGTCTGAGTAACCCTTTATTATTAGCCTGTCTATATCTCCAAAGCTCAAAATGCTCTATTCCACCTTGTGATGTCATTAAGCAGTAGTTTTCAAGTTAACAAGTACTTTTTACCTTTAGTTCAGTAGAAATTAAGGCAATTCCATGGCTTAAATTATCTAAATGACTCTAGTGAAGGTGCATGGACTTTAAAAACACAGTGGAGCACTTCCTGTATTACCACATGACATCACGAGGTGGAACAGAGTGTTTTCCTTTGAGAGAATTCCATGGCTTAAATTATCTAAATGACTCTAGTGAAGGTGCATGGACTTTAAAAACACAGTGGAGCACTTCCTGTATTACCACATGACATCACGAGGTGGAACAGAGTGTTTTCCGTTTGAGAGAAGAACTCCTAACTCCTAACCCTGCCTAAATATGCAGGGTTTGTGTGTTAAACATGTGAGAATGAAACAAAACACAACTCCAGGTCTGTTTGTGATGAGGAAACAATATTATAACATAGATCGGAAAATAGCGTAATATGGGCCCTTTAAATATAGGCTAATATATAAACATAATTTTACAAGCTACTGTCAGAAAACAGTGAAACAGTGTGTAGTATCTATCATTTTACTGCCCAACAGAAGCAAAAACATCCATCATGAATCTTTGAGATGCCTGGCAGAAAACCAAGATCCACTGTGGGCATTTGAAAAAGCTGCTCTATTGAAACCCACAAAGCCCAAATCTGAATGTGAAAAGAGCAACAATACTGCACTGTCAAAGCACGTCTCTATCACAGACACATGACAGGACCTTGGCAGGACTTGAATGACGCCAATGTGTTAGAAATTTCTGATACTTGAACAAGTGTACAGCCAAAACTGGTAGATACTGGTGTTGTCACGATGCTAAAATTTCAAACTCGATTTCGACACAGACTCGAAACTCAATACTGATGACACCATGGTGATCATAAAAAACGCTATTTCTTTAAACAATAGAATGTGATTTTCAACATTAAATCGTGGTACTTTCTTTTATATCTGTGTAATCCCTCAGTCGTCCAGTAGGTTCCATAGTGGTCCATGGGCGTGTACTAGTCTATGTGTCTTATACTTGTGAAAGATACAGCACAAGATCATTCTAAAGCTGTTCAGGAAAGGTCCATTTCTGTCCTATGAATGTGACTTTTTAGTATCAATACTTGGACAAATCAGTAGCCTATCTACTTTCGATACTAGTTTTAGAATAAATTCGATTTTAGGTTAGATAAATTTGACCTTTTTGTTGAGTGGAGATTGGAGAATTATCCAAATGATTCTATTTAAGGTGTACGGGGTTTAAAAACACGATGGAGCACTTCCTGTACTACCACATGACATCACAAGGTGGACCAGAGTGTTGTCTGTTTGAGAGAGAACTTAGCTTCCTGTACTACCACATGACATCACAAGGTGGACCAGAGTGTTGTCTGTTTGAGAGAAGAACTTAGCTTAAATATGCAGCGTTTGTGTGTTTAAAAATGTGTGAAGGAAACAAAACACAACTCCAGATTATGTTTTTGATGAGGAAACATTATCAGAAAATAGCGTAATATGGGAAATCCAAAATATGCTAAAACTCTGAAAAATAAATGAGGAACATGAGCATTAGTCAGTGCACTATGCTAGCCATCTTTATCAGTTAAGATAGTTAAGCTAGTTAAGCTAACGGTGGAAATGTGATTAGCTTATGAGCTGTAAAGAATCGATAGTTATGGCTCAATTTGTCTATTGCCTTTACAGTGTCTCAACACAAAACATTGAAATCTTTTAAAAATCTTCGAAAACTGTTGGTCTGTCTGTTTGGAGTAGGCTGAGTAAACACTGCAGCGGAGCCATGTTTGTAGAGATTAGCCTGGACAGATACGTGGACAGGTGGACATTTACATTTTGGGAGTATAGCCAACAGAGAGGGAGCAGGTGTAGCGCTTTGAAAGACAAGTCATGAATCAACAAGATGGCATCTGCTAGCGGACGGGACCTACTCATTTCAAGTGAGTATCAGGAAAAATGGTAAATTATTCTAGCTTTGTACTGAACAAAAAATTGGGCATCGGTATGAACGCAATCTGTGTCGTGTACATTTTTGTGGTGGGGGACCTGCTTGTCTCCATGGAGATGTAACTGCTTTGCCTGGAATGTTTCAGTCTGGCATTTATCAAATTATAGGTGTTTACATTGCTAAAAAGGCACCTTGAAAAACATGCATTCTTATTGTGAGTGAGCTTGCCTCTCCGCAGATCTGACCTGTAACCTGGCCTGGTGGTGTCAGTTGCTTGTCTTCATGGAGATATGGAGATGTTATTGGTTCGCTTGAAATGTTCAACAGTATGGCATTAATCTTCTCTATCTCCATGAAAACACACAGTTGACAGCACCAGGCCAATTTGCAGATCAGGTCTGTGGAGAGGCAAGCCCGCTCACAATAAGAATGTAGTTTTTTTAACAAGTTGTAATGCTGTTACTTCCTCAGGCAAAGTAATAACATCTCCATAGATGGAGAGATAGACATACAGATAGAGATAGAGAAGTGATGCATCCTCCACAGGAAAAGTCACATATTGCACCATGAAACCTGTAAAAATGAAACAAAACACACATCCAAAAAAAAAAAAAAAAAAAAAAAAAACATATTATAAAACTTTGATGAAAAACTGAAATGATCTGCGTGCTGATAAATACAGTTTGCTGCTGAAACTCTGTAAATTCCATGCACCAGGGCGATTAGAGCCAGTGTGATTCATAAAAGTGCTCATTACACAGCGGGAAGCACATTTTAAGTTTGCACCAAGCACAAGTCTGTACAGTGGGTTGACACTTGGGCGAGACTTTAAAGTTTCTCTGCTTATATTTAACCATGAGAAGCCACAGCAACTTAACCTAATCAAACTAATTATGGCTTAAGTTGAGGTTTATTTGGTTAGAAGAATACAGGGAGAACCAGTTAATCCATCTGAGCGTATGGACCAAGAGTGTAAGCAAGTTACTTAAGCAAACAGATTAGCGAGCAGGTAAAGTTTGTGTAAATTCTTGTTTGCTAGTGGTGTTGTACCTGATCTTTACTGTTAAAATGTGCAAAACAGGACTAGTTTTAAACATTTTTAAATGTTTGCAGTGGTCCAAACACATTCATTTCCTAACAATTTTTTCTTAGGGATGCACGATACAATACTGGTATCGGATATCGGTGCCGATATTTAACATTTTGATGGCCCAATGTTCATAAATTAACAGTTAAACACATTTCTCTGCCCTATTATCGGTTGATATCGGGGATCGGCAGATACTTAAAGCCAAAGCAGCATTAATATCGGAACAGAAAAGCTGGATCGGTGCATTCCTACTTTTTAGCATCTCAATTATTCACTGTGAGTTTGTGCAGTCACAGTAAGGCAATATAACTACTAACCTTTATTTTAACTGCCTTTATTTTAATTAAAGGGCCCATATGACACTATTTTCTATGTTCTAATGTTGTTTCCTCATCACAAACAGACCTAGAGTTGTGTTTTGTTTCATTCACACATGTTTAACACACAACCCTGCATTCCTCATCACAAACAGACCTAGAGTTGTGTTTTGTTTCATTCACACATGTTTAACACACAAACCCTGCATATTTTGGAGTTCTTCTCTCAAACAAAAAACACTTTGTTCCACCTCGTGATGTCATGTGGTAATACAGGAAGTGCTCCACTGTGTTTTTAAATTCCATACACCTTCACTAGAATCATTTGGATAATCTCAGCCCTGTAGTTGCCAATCTCTACTGAACAAAATGTAAAAGGTATCTGTTAACATGAAAACTACCTCTTCATGACATCACAAGGTGGAACAGAACATTTTGAGCTTTGGAGATGTAAACAGACTAATAATAAAAGGTTACTCAAACATGTGTGAATGAAACTAAACACAACTCCAAGCATATTTTTGAGGAGGGGACAGCTTTATAACATGGATTAAAGCTCACAAGAGTCGGTTTTGTGTAATATAGGACCTTTAAGTAATGTGCAGATATGGGCATGTCAGGCTTGTCAATAATCCTCACTGACTGATGCCAGTAGAAGGAAGACAAAAAAAAAATGTTTGTCAAAAATATCCAGAAGATTTGGCAAGTCACTGACAAGCAGGAACTGAATAACATAACACAACAAACAACAGGAACTTCCCTGACAGGTGACATAAAGGTTCTTCCCTTTGCTTCAGTGAAAATGTGATGTATTAATTATGAATCTCCAGTCTACATACTGTAAGTTTTCTGGTTATTCCACAGGGAACACATGACAGGTGACAGTGACAGGTGATTTTCCTTCTGTGTAAATTACCGTGTACAATTTAACTGGTTAGATATATCTGAAATCACAATACATCTTATCACAATTGCAAATCACTTTCAGTTACATTATTATAGTCACTTTTTATATAGCGCTTTTCCACCTTCAAGGCTCTCAAAGCGCTTTACATCAAGGAACCACTCACCCATTCACACACACATTCATACACCAGAGTGCGCAGACACCGGGGGCGAGGTGGATTAAGAGTCTTACCCAAGGACACAACAACACCATTCATCTGTGGGAGCTGGAATCGCACCGCCAACCTGAGGGTCGGTGCTTCTGACCAATGATGTTTATGTCAAGCCGGATTTGAACTGCCGACCTTCTGATCAATTGCTGTACCATGCCAGTCCCGTCTTCATTCTGTTTGAATCCTGAAGAGTTTGGAATTGGACCATAGAGCGTGAAAAACCTTGGGACGGTCCAACCACTGTCCCTAATCTGTATCACGTGTCTCTCAAATGCAGAAGACATCTCCTTTTGAAAATTATCGTAACATTCAGAACAAAATATACAACTTCTTTTGCCTGAGATACATAACAGTTTGGTGCTTCAGTTGTTGATTCTGCAAAAATCCGCCCTGTTTCTTAGTCCTCTGTGTTACTTTTTCCCTTTTTTACTTCTAAACCTCCATGTTTGTTCTGGCACAATCAACATGCGTCTCTCTGATTGGTTAGTCCGCCTGTCAATCATGCCCAACTCAAACTGGGGAGACAGGATATGATTCCAGACCATAGACTGTAAATGGACACAGCGAACTCGCTAGTCACCGCGTTCCAAACAGAAAGTGATAATGGGTGCACTTCTGGCTCCATCAACTCCAATTGTTTCCAATTCACTTTCTATTGAAATATTGTCACCCCTCCCTCTGTAATTGCTCTAGTGAGCCTGTCATTTTGGCTTTCTATTGAAATATTGTCACCCCTCCCTCTGTAATTGCTCTAGTGAGCCTTGTCATTTTGGTCTTAAAATGTTCATATTAATCCGCTTTTCATGATCATAGTGTTTGTATTTCGCTATTTTGTCCGTGATTCAAGATATGAACATTAATAACAGACAAATCAGGTGCCTGCTAGCGTTAGTAACAGGTTTGATTGACAGCATTGCTAAGTGCCTGCTAAACCAGCGGTGCAGCGAAGGGGCGTTACCTTCAACAGCCTCGCTCCTGATTGGCTCTTCGGTTGCTATGATACTCACGGTCGGAATTCCAAATGTGGAACTTGGCTCCAAATTCGCCGGATCTTTTATGGCCTTTGTTAAAGTTTTCTCCACGATCCAAAGCAAACTCCTACCTTTTCGCATCGACCATCTCTAGCCAAAAAAGGTATATCTTTTAAAACTGTTTATCCAAGAGAAATTACAGAGATTTATAACCAAGTCAAACCAGAATGTGCTGGAATACATATAATAAACTTGACCACAAATGCTACCAGGCGGCTCAAAAAGACTCATTTGGTGCTGGGGAAAGAAAACCTCAAACCATAGTGGAACCATGTCTTCACATACAAGTAAATATAGTCATTTGAACCAGTATATAGCCTACAATGCTCCATTAGACCAACTGCTGTTTATCTCAGAGCTAACCCTCGCAGCATGTTTGTCTGTGTTGAGCAATAAGAACTAACTGGCCTCCCTCGGGTTCAAAACATTCAAAATAAAGCTGCTAGAATTTTTGTTTTTCTTTGGAAGCTTTGGGAATAATGCAAAAACGAATATAAACAATAAACAAAAAGGTGAAAAACAAAAATGCAAATGGGTGTTATGAGAGCAAACTGCATTCAAGCTAATGTGTCAACAACCACAAAACCACAAGTTCTGATGAGAACTGAGAGCACGAGTTCAAGTCAGCAATTCAGCCCAGGCTGCAGAGTCTGTGACACTGACTTCATGTGTTGAGGGACATTTTATTTAGCACAAAATAAAAACAGACATTTGCGATTTTCTCTCCCTTTTCTCTCTCCTTTCTTTCTTTTCTCTCCCACTCTCAACAGGGTTAGGGTTTTCTGTCCCTCTTCTCTGTCTCTCTTCTATGTCTTTTCTCTCTCTCTTTTCTCTTCTCTCTCCTTTCTCTCTCTCTTCTCTCTCCTCCCTCTCTCTCCCTCTTTCTCTCCCTCTCTCAACAGGGAACACTTTGATATAAAACATTGGTCAAAACTTTCAGAGCATTTTTTGAAAGCATTTACTGTCTGATCATCAGGAAGAGTGGTAAATGGTAAATTGTCACATTTTATATAGCGCTTTTCCACTTTTAAAGCACTCACTTTACATCAAGGAACCACTCACCCATTCACACACTCATTCATACACCAGTGCACACAGACACTGTTGGTGAGGTGGGTTAAGTGTCTTGCCCAAGGACACAACGACAGCATTCATCTGTAGGAGCTGGAATCGCACCACCAACCTGTGGGTCACTGGACAAACACTACTAACTGACCCACTGTCGTCGTGTGTGCATTAGCATCTAGTGTGCCTTAGCATGCTAGTGTGTATTAGCATGCAATTGTTGTTAGCAATTGTTGTTAGCAACTGTTGTTAGCAATTGTCGTTAGCTTTACCGTCACAACAAAACTCCGCTCTGGTCTCTGAGATTTGTGAAAAGCGCTTATAAACTCATCATGGACCACTGCAAACTGTTTAAAATGAAGTGGTTCTGTTTTTCCTGTTTTTAAAGACAGTAAACATAAAGTTAAATGCCTTTAAACCAAGGACAAGCACTTGAAAAAAAAGCTATTTAGTATTTCATTTAGCTATAAAAGGACTTCCCCAACAAGGTCAGCCTATTGTCTGTGTGGGTTTTCATGAGGAAAATTCCAATGAGAAGCATCATAGAGAAAACCCAGACATGGCTATGATAAAATCTTCAACTAAAGCTTAAGGAAACAGAGAAACTCCTCCTGAAAAAGAGGCAGCACGCAGACAGATAATGATCTCCACAAACTGCATTTCCTGTTCTGCTGAGTCACACATAAAACTTTCAGTTGAATGCTTCGTCACTCTTGTTTAAAACTTCTTGTCGAATCAAAATACTGGTTGTTTCTAGTTGCGATATGCCACATTTAGATTCAAATTAAATTACGCTTATTAAAAAGATGTGCTCACTCCTTGGAGCTTCCTACCATGTTACAACGTTGTTCCATAGTCTGTATAAAGAAGTGGACTAAGTGAGTGTGACGTCACCCACAGCGTTTAGCTCCAGTCACATGAGGCTCATCGAGGCTAGCGGCTATAGGGGTGAGGCCAATTTGGAGCCGAGTTCCATATTTGGAATTCTGACTGCGAGTGTCATAGCAACCAAAGAGCCAATCTGGAGCGAAGCTGATGAAGCGGGGGGCGGGCCCTTAGCAACGCTGTCAATCAAGCCTGTTGCTAGCGCTAGCGGGAGCAACCTAGGGGAAAGAAAGTAGCTGATTTGTCTCGTATTGCTGTTCATATCTTGAGTTGCGGACACAATAGCGGTATAAAAATACCAGGATCATGTAGAGTGGGTCAGTACGTTTTAAACATTTTAAGACCAAAATGACAAGCCTGACAGCAGTTACAGAGAGAGGGGCGATTGTTTTTCAGTAGAAAGTGAACTGGAGCCAAAGTCAATGGTCGTCCTATTTGGAACGCAGCAGCTAGCAGGTTAGCTATGTCCATTTATATATAGTCTATGGTTGTTCCCTCATCAAAAATATGCTTGAAGAGGTTTGATACATAATTCATGCATGGTTGAGTGATCTTGCGATCTCTCCTGGGCCATATTTGACCCCTCTGTACAGTAGCTGTACAGTGTTCTGGATAAGACGTTTACATGTGCTCAGAGGATCCAGGATACTCATACCCCTGTGTACATGCACAATCAGAGTATCCTGGATATTTAGAGTGGTCTATGGCAACAATGGCACAGATATGGCAAGGAGCTAAACCTTTTGGTAACCTTGCTATAAGGCGTTAAAAGGTGGTTGTATTGAAGTAGACTGCTTTTATTTTGTTTATAGGTATAAAATAATATTATTTTTGAAAGTTCTGGTAGAGGTTTGAGTCGTTTTGGGAAAGTTGCTGCTCCTACTGTATTTGTCACTCTGCACGTGCTCAGTACAGCTCCAGTGTGAGTAATCATGATACTGCCTCAGTATTCTGGATACTCTCAGAATATCCCAGTGGGAGGATCCTGGTTCCTCATAACCGGGATACTGACTTATCCAGGATACTGAAATCAGGATACTGTGTTTACATGGACACACACAAGATACTCAAAAAACCTGATCATAACCAGGATACTCGTGTATGTGTAAACACTCTCAATGGGATGATGTCCTAATCCCAGAAAAAGCCAGTTTTTCCTATTGATTACATTGATTTGTCATGAATTTACCTTTTATGTAAAGATAGAAAAGTTAAACCTGATCATTACTATTAGCGACTAGACCCTAGAGTGGGGTTTTCAAAAGTATTGAAAATCAGATAGTAATCGATAGTAAAACTATTACAGAAACTAGATACTCATTTGAGCAATTGAGAATGTTATGACGTCATCTGAAAACCAGTAATGCGCAACCCAATACAACACAGTTAGCAGGCAGTGCTTAACTCACTCATCTTCTTTCTCTAAAACATTCTCAAATTCTGACCCCCAAATATCTTCTCTATAACTTTCTTTTACAACTGTACAACAACTGCTCCTTACCAAAAAGAAGTGTGAACAACTCTAGAATCTGTCAGCCCTATTTATGAATATTTTATCACGTACACCGGAGCGTCCTGTCACCTCGGATCACAGCTGTGGGCGTCTAAGAACACTTTTAAGAAAGAGTGGAGTGCTCAGAATGCACTTTGAATCCTGTGAATTTGTGTTGGGTCCGACTCGGGGGAGCGCTTGATTAGGCCACTTATCCTGCATTGACAGAGCTATAACCTTAGCAACACGCAGCTGCTACTGACAGAGGCACAAAGCTAACACCACACACACCTTTGGTAAAACAGCTCTTTCAAAATGGCCGACTCTTATCGCTAATATTGAAACTGAGCGATTATTTCAATGGGGGATTTTTTAAATAAGTGTTGCTTTAGTGATTTGCTTATTGCCATGGTTCAAAATCGAATGTTGATTATTTTTAAGCACTATTTTGAATATTTTAATCAGAGTAAAAAGGCTGAGTCAAAGAGTCATTAGTATTCACAATTAAGAAAATTGTTTTAGCGTAAAAATAGCTAGCAATGGATTGGTCTACTAAAAGAACATAAACCTATGCATGACCAATAGGTAAAAGCAGACCTATTCTGCAAAACTGACTTTTTAGAGTTTTTAACAATGTTATAGTTGTTCCCCCGCAACATTTACTCACCCGAAGATGTATTTGGACTGATTCGTGCATGAGCAATCTTTAATTGCTTATTTTCAAGACATCATTTTGCCAATCAACTTCTGTTTGCTCTGTATTTACTTCGTTTTTCAATTATTTTTTTAATTGAGTCATTTGAGATGAAAATTGTGATTTAAAATGTGCAAAGGGCTCACTCTAATCAACAAACAGCACAAACTATTGGCCAGTGTAAGTTTAGCAACATGCACAGGCTCAGAGGCCCGATGTCTCATATGCGTTACAACAGGATCTCACCCTTGTTTTCTATAATTCTGATCATTTCAGAACTTAAATTGCCTTCACTATAAACTTAATGCACTAAACAATAGCTGTGCTGCTAACTTCTAAGTTTATTCTACTTGTAAAGCCAAATCCCCCACTGCCCACAGCGCAGAACAGGGCTGCCAGTGTCACATGAGCATTATTTTTGAAGGAACAAAAAAATCTGTTCAAACTGCTAAAACCCCAGTAGGCCCATAACAAGCAGCCAAGTAACACTATCCCACCAAAGCACTGGGTCTTGAAGTCCCCTTGACTTTAAGAGGAGTTTAAAAGTAGCCTAAATGAGTTGGAGATAAATGGTGACCTTAACATTTGTGCTAATGTAATATTGATTTCATCTGAGGAGACTAATGAGAGACAGAATGTGGGCTCTGACATTTGAATAAGCTCACATTAAATACTACTCAGAGAAGGCTACATTTAACAGCACAAGCTTTAGGAACTACACATTTAAACTCTTGTCTGGAGAAAACGGATTTATCACTTGTAAATGCCACAGCTGTTGTTCTAATCACATTAATATAACAACTGCTTTCGAAGGATTTTTTCCTCAACCAAGAATTAACTTCAGCCTTAGAAATGTATGAGGAATCGTCAGCGCCAAACGTATCTACAGTGGCTTTTCACAGATACGTTAAGTTTAAGACTTTCAGATATAAGCTATGTTTTATATTTTATTCACTAAAAATGTGTTAAGACTGTGTTAGGTTTGAACTGTAAGTGAACACTGCCAATTCTGATAGTTTGAGTTAACGCTTAGTCACTTTGGGGTTTTATATTTGCTTGAACTGTAAGTGAACACTGCCAATTCTGATAGTTTGAGTTAACGCTTAGTCACTTTGGGGTTTTATATTTGCTTACATTTTTTTTTTTTGTGTGTTTATTTGAATAGGGACAGATACAACAAACATAGATTAACATTTCAGTAATCTGATGCGGGTATCACAATGTTTATAGCCTCGGCTAATTCATAACATCAGTCCCCACCAGGGCTTTTAAAACCTTTCAAATTTCACTAAAAAGCAGTGGGATTATTTGTAGAAGAAGCAATAGATGCAATTTGTCAAGCGATTCCCCCCATACTCTCGCTTTCACACATAAGTGACTGAACTGAAAATTGAAAATAGGGATGTCATAATATCAAATTTTTGTGAGAGGAAACATCAACTTTTTCACAATTATTCACGATCATTAACACCATGACAAAACAACAGTCAAATGTTTCGTTTTCTTTCATTCAAACAGTGTAACAGATCAACATCCCTCCAGTCTGTGACAAACTTCATGAAACCAAACTTTCTGAATAAGAAAGTCACTTTGACAGAAACAGCCAGATCATTTAGAAAGACTTTCTTGAAGCGGAGAATTATAATTTTTATAATTTTACTTCTAAAATGTGCACAGATTATAATTTTGATCTTCATTTTTTTGACATGATTAACAATTAACCCAATAATCTTGACATCTCTATTTGAAAACTCCCCAGTATGTTGAGCGATGACATCTGCGACGTTCATAATTAGCCACGAGATTAATTTGATTCGTTAACAATGTTGCCTCATAACGCTAACCAAATGAAACCCCTGACAAACAAACAGACTTGATCTGATACGATTAGACGCTTACACATGTGTACCACTGAACACACCGCGGACCCTATTTATCAAAATTTCCCCCAACAAACTCATTATCCCCGCATGGCGCTTTTGAAATCTCCTGCATCTGAACGTTTAACAACGCAGTTGAAAAATGAAATATGCATTGGTTTGTAAATCACTATTAATAAGGCTGTGGATTGAATGGGTTTGATCAAAGAGGCGTTCTGGAGCTCAGCGGGGACGGCGCGCACGTGGAGAAGCCGCTACGTGTGCGGACTGCGATGAGGTAAAACAAAGGCGCGGAGCCGTGGCAAATTATAGGCTCGGAAATCTCCTCTGGCAAAATCATGCTGCTTCCACGATTAGCGCGAACAACAGAGCAGGCATTAGCAATAGGTTAGAGATTTGACAATATGCTGCTAACTTTACGTGCTGGTTTTGTTTTACAGAATGATACTGGAAACTAGGGCTAAACGTATGTGGGTGGGCGATATGCCACGATAACGATTTTATCACAATTCATGTAAACTTATCATCATACTGCCTTGAAGAGGTAACTAAAGTCATTTCTTCTGAAAGTTCACGTCATACCAGTTGGTTAAATCCAAATGTCGCTCACTCAGGGCACTGCTGAAGCGGACCAATAGGAGAAATGTGTGGGGAAAACTGACGAATCACATTTCAGAACATGTTTGTAATAATCCATTAGTCTTATATAGCACTTTTCCAGACGCTCAAAGCTACTAGTCACAGCTGCCCTGGGGTAGACTGACAGAGGTGAGGCTGCCAATCTGCTCCATCGACCCCTCCGACCGCCACCACAACATGTGCCATTGGCCTCTCCGACAATGACCAATACTCACACACACCACATTCATACAGGCAAGGTGGGTGAGGTGTCTTGCCTAAAGACACAAAAACATTTTTTGTCACTAGCGCCCCACTGTGGCACCTGGAATTCCCAGCGGTCTCCCATCCCAAGTACTAACCAGGCCCAGCCCTGCTTAGCTTCAGAGATCAGACGAGCTCAGCCTTTCACAAAGAGGTTTGGACAGATCTACACTAAAGGATTAGCAGTTTTATGCAGAATAAGACGGGAGATTTTGTTGTTTGTGGAGGAAATTATGGTAATTCAAAAACTGCAGCCTTTGTGAATTGCCTTAATCTTGCAGCCCAATTAGAAACTGTACTGACATAACTGAATCTGATCACCAAGAAATAAAAAAAAATATATATTCACTGTGATCACAAAAGAAAGGGTAGAACAATATATTCTGTTCATTTATTCTGTTTGTTTTTACCAACACAGAATACAAAATTGGTGTTAGTATCAAGCCTTTTCCTTAGTATCAAAATCAAGTTTGAAATGTAGGTGCACTATGTAACTTTTCTGCTTGTTATTGCTTTGCTTGGAATATTCCCCAGCATGGCATTAAAGTAATCTGTCTTACATTTATTCAATTACAGGTGTTTAGATTGCTCAAGAATCCTTTGAAAAACGTGTATTCTTCTTACGGTGGGCGGGGTCACCTCCACAGATATGACCATAGACTGTATATAAATGGACGTAGCTAACCTGCTAGCCACCGCGTTCCAGATAGGAAGTGCGCACTTTCGACTCCATCGGCTCCAGTTCACTTTACATTAAAAAACTGTCACCCCTCAGTGCGGGCGGGAAGGGGCGTTACCTTCAACAACCTGGCTTCAGATTGGCTCTTTGGTTGCTATGATAGTTACGGTTGGAATTCAGCTCCAAATTCGCCGCTATAACTGCTCTAGCCTCGATGAGCTTAATTTGAGTGGAGCCGAACGCTGTGGGTGACGTCACACTCACTTAGTCCACTTCTTTATACAGTCTATGAATTTGACCTGTAATTTGACCTGGTGAGGTCACTTGCTTGTCTCCATGGATATAGATAATTTTAAAGCCATATTTAGAAACATACCAGTCAAAAGAATATTATCTGCATAAGAATAACAGATAATGTAGCCTCCTCCAGTAGTTCACATATTTGAGCTTGTCCCAGTACAAATATATTGCATAAACAGCTCTTAAGGTCAAAATAAGCCGCTGTTGTATATTTGAGCTTGTCCCAGTACAAATATATTGTATAAACAGCTCTTGAGGTCAAAATATGTCCGCTGTGTGCTGTCTACATCTAATTATGAAGCGTTTTCTTGTCCGAGAATCAGGAAGGGTGCGGTTTGCATGCTAGTTACTACTACTCTGGTCTCTGAAAGTTGTGAAAAGCGCTTATAAACTCATCGCGGTGAATAATTAGGATGCTCGAAATGTATAAGGTAAGTGAGGAATAACTTTGGACCGCTGCAAACCAGGAAGCCAGGCACAAAGTACGGGAGCTTTCTTTCATTTTTTTTCATTTTTTACTACTGTAGTAAAGGCCAATTACGTGGTTTCCTGATACTGAACAAACTGAGAAAAACAGAAAAAGGTGGCAGAACATTTCCGGCGTATTATGAGCGAGACAGACAGCGGCGCTCCAAAGGTCACAGACAAACCATTTAGCATTTATATCCTCATTAGCCACACACGAGTTTTAGCTTTCACGAAGTGCTGTCATGGAGATGAGGCAAAGTCAAATTTTTCAGTACATGTATGAATTAATTATCTGAAAACTCAAATTACAATCACAAGTACATTACAATATAAGTACAGGAACAACAGGACAGAAATGAACCTTTCCTGAACAGCTTTAGAATGATCTTGAGCTGTGTCAGAACAAGTATAAGACACATAGACTAGTACACGCCCATGGACCACTATGGACCCTACTGGACGACTGAGGGATTACACAGATATAAGACCACATAAAAGAAAGTACTAACATTTAATGTTGAAAATCACATTATATTGTCTCAAAAAAGAATATGTTTATTATCATCATTGAGTCGGTATCAAGTATTGAGTCTATTCCGTAGTGTAGAAATTGAGTTTGAAATTTTAGCATCGTGACAACACTAGTGAGTTAAGTTATAAATCAACGTTTGAGGGTGAATTTTTCCTTTTGCTGTCATTAACATAAGAGAACATAACAGCTTTTATAACAGCTTAAAGGGCCCATATTAAAATATTTTCTGATCTATGTTATAATGTTGTTTCCTTGTCACAAACATGCCTGGAGTTTTGTTTCATTCACACACCCTAAAATACACACCCTGTATGTTTAGGCTGAATTCTTTTCTCAAACGGAAAACACCGTGTTCCACCTCGTTATGTCAAGTGGTAATACAGGAAGTGCTCCACTGTGTTTTAAACTCCACACACCTTCACTAAAATCATTTGGATAATTACTGCCCTGGAATTACCAAACTCTACTGAACTAAAGGTAAAAGGAGCTGTTAACTTGAAAACTACCACTACATGACATCACAAGGTGGAACAGAGAATTCTGAGCTGTGGAGATGTAAACAGACTAATAATAAAGTGTTACTGAAACATGTGTGAATGAAACAAAACACAACTCCAGGTATGTTTTTGAGGAGGGAACAACATTATAACATGGTTTAAAGCTCTTAAGAGTCAATTTTGCGTAATATAGGACCTTTAACCTCTGCACAGGAGCAGGTTCACAAACAGCGGGTGGACAGAAGGGAGCAACTAGGGAAATAAACACAGAAACTATCAATATTTAGTCAGATATCAGTACAGAAATATTGTAAAAGCAGCTACTGGAGTCAAAATGAGACCGCTGTGTGTTTGTATCGAAATGAAGTCTTTTTATTGTCCGTGAATAAGGAAGTAATGCTGGTGTGCTGTTAGCATGCTAGTTGTTGTTAGCATCATCGTGACGGTAAAACCCAGCTCTGGCCTGCTCTGAAAGTTGTGAAAGGCGCTTATAAACTCGCGTGAATAATTAGGATGTTCGGAAACCATCAGGTAAGAGACGAGTAAGTCTGGATTCTTGCAAACTGTTCTGTTTTTAGTAGATTAGTTGTAGGCAGCAAAAATCAGGTACTGCGCCTTTAATTTTACAAATACTAGTTGTGCAGATACAACCTAAAGCTGCTCCTGATATTCTGAATGTTAATGATTTACTTTAGACATTTTGTGGGTTCTGTTTATAAAAAGATTTTCAGCCCAGAGAAAGAGCTTCCCTAAATATAAAACATACATATTTGACCGATTTAATTCTATATATAATTTCTTCTACAGGCTATAAATACAGAGCATTGGCACAGACATTAGCACGGGGAGGACATGCTATCTGTGGTCCAGTCGTCCTGCTGTGAAGTAACCACACGGTACAGATATTTAAAAATGACAAAACGGCAAAAGAACATCTAGTCTAGGAATGTGCCATGTGTATTTGAATTGTGAGTCTCAAAGATTCTAAAATAATGACTTTATGTTTGCAGATAAAGCTAAAATAAATTGTGTTTCTGATAGGATTTTGGCAGCGTCAAATCCGGATACAAACCGCCCGGTGACAGCGTTCTGATTACCTCCATGCTGTGTGTAAGCTGTTCATCAGAAAGCAGCAAAGACACAATCATGAATACCACAGATCTGAGTTATGTTATTTAGGGGCGGCTGTTTTTACAAAAGGTACAATCACAACTAGGCCTGTCCAGATAACACAGTTTGAAGTGCGATATATTGCTGAAGTAAATATAGACGATAAATGATCACACTGAAGCCAAACCAGAGAGCAAAATTATTCCCCAAGAAGTATTTAAAATGTACAAAGTTGTAAAAAAACCCAAAACAAAACATGAGCTCCAATAAATAACTAGCAGAATGCAACACTTTAGTAGTTAGTTTGTGTCTATAGAGAGTCATAGAAGTGATTAATTCAACACTCTACAGCTCAATCACATCATAGAACAGAAAAAAAACCCCAAAACTTTCCACTAGTGCAAAGAAAAAGTCCCACGATAAATACTGACCTCCAAACAGAATTCTTCCATCTGTCACGTGTTGAAGTCGTAGGCCTCATGTGAAAGCTCAGAACCTCCAGAATTCACTCACTGAGCTGCAGAGGCTGTTTAGATAGGGACCCTTCAGATCAGAGAGAGACGTTTTAGGTTTAAACCAACTGGATTTTAGTGTTGAAACTGGCAACCCAAATGAGAGTCCCATGTGAGGCTCATTCTGCTTTTTGATTTGATCATTATCTTGAGTCTAAACACCAAATTTTAACATAAATAAATGGGCCATCCTGTCCAATGTTTTTGTAGTTAAGACTAAATCAGCATTAGAATCATTATCAGTAAAAGCTATATTTGATTTAAGCATGTTCACCTCGTATCTGGGAACACAGAGAGGTCAAGAGAGGTCTTACAGTTTTTCTCACATGGATCAACTGCGATTTTCAATTTTATTTTATTTTGTCTCATTAAAAACAAGAAGGACCTGGTGTGCCCTCATAGCACACCTTTAGACCACTGTGTACCAGCTGTGCCGCTGCGTCCTCATATAAAGCAATTAGAACATTAGAATCAAAACATCTGAAAAGTTTGGATTTAATTTGCAAAACTAAATTATCCTTTCAGTGCTGAAAGAATTTCCGTTTTATCCGACAGAACTCGATTAGATCCACCCGTCAAGAGACCAATTCTGTTTACCTCAAAATATGAACCGGGAACAGCTGACAGATTTTCAATATCCAATCAATATTTATGTAAAAGGTGCACTATGTAACTTTTCTGATAACTTTTCTTGCCAGGAATGTCCCTCAGTATGGCATTAAACTTATCGATTTGGCTATGAAGTCATTTACAGGTGCTCAAAAAACACCTGTGACCTGTTTCCATGGGGATAAATAAGTTTAAAAGCAGACCTCTTATGCAACATTGACTTTTCAGAGTTTTAACCATGTTATAGTTGTTTCCTCTTCTCCTTTACCCTCTGAAGTTGAATTTAGTGTGATTCATGCATGTCTGAGCAATCTTTATTCTCCTGTATTCAAGACGTCATTGCTCCGATCTGCCCCCGTAGGATTGAGCAGCGTCACGTAGTCATTTTGGTACAAATAACGGTGCTGACAAGTGTACAGCTCTTTGTTGTGGTGATGTTTACGGTGACGTCAGCTCTCACTGGGCACCACAGTTTCCTAATGCGAAAGCCAGCGGACTTCTTTCTTTAAGTCCAAATTCTAACATAATGATCCACGGGTGTCATTATAACGATACAGCAGACACGAGCACAAGTTATACTGTTGAATATTCAAGGCAAAGCAGTAACATCGCCAGGGAGACAAGCGGGTCACGGGGTCTCTACCAGCAAAGATACAAAGCGCACCTTTAACAGAAAGCTTCAAAACCACAGCGTTATCTCGTCTGCTCTCACAGATCAAAGTTCAAAAAATCACTGAAGCGTACATTCTAAGAAAACATCTTATCAGCGAAGTGTATGCATAATAATCACTGTGTAGTCCTGTAATAAAAGCTACAGTGACACAGGAGCACCCAAGGGAGACATGCTATGAAAATTAAACCGTTAAAACTTACAACGGCAGAACACTGACAGATCATGAGCAGAAAGGCAATAAAGGAAAACTCAAAGTGCTGTCGCAGGTTCTCTGGAGCAGAACACATTCTCTTTATGACTTTAGAGGTGACAATATTCAAGTCAGCCAGTCACTGTTATGCACATTCAGATATATTTTACGGAGCCAAACGCTGTGGGTGACGTCACACTTACTTCTTTATACAATCTTTATACTCACGTCCACTTCTTTATACCATCTATGGTTAAAATAAGTGAGTTTTGTGGTTAATTATTGCTTCATACTGTTATTTATGTGCTGCAGTTCAGGCCTTTTAATGAGACTGTTTATTTAAAAATAGTTTACTGGGATTATCTTCCTTTATGATTTGTGATAGTGGGAAAAACTAGTTTCAATATTATCGTTTATCATTATGCAGCTCTGTAGTGATACATCGTGCTTCAAAATGTGTCATTGTGACAGGTCTATCCCAGGTTAGCCAGTCGATGCCTTGAAAAAAACGGATGTAAGTGTTACTCAAACATGTGTAAATGAAACAAAATACAACTCCAGGTATGTTTTTGAGGAGGTAACAACATTATAACATGGTTTAAAGCTCACATGAGTCAATTTTGTGTAATATAAGACCTTTAAAATAAATTAACAGAAGACCAGATGAACCTCATTTGACTATGATGTAACTGAACATAAAAAGTAGTTCATTTGTGTCTATAATTTGTCATGGAAGTTCAGTTTAGCGCATGGACTGATAACTCAAGCCCTAAGTCGGCATGAGGGATACAATCATAAAATGTTGATCTGGTTTTAAGAAAATGATGATATAATTTAGTTTGGCACACATCCCCCGGTCCTACGCCCAAGAACATCAGAGCCCCGTGTAGCCTGGTTTGCATAGTTTAACGATGTAGCAATTAGCACAGAAATTAGCGACCACGTAATAAACATTTTCTAAATCGTTATGCTGGACAATAACGCATCAAAAATACAGCGAAATTTCAGTTTTATTCCATCAACCAGCACAACTCCGACCTAAATTAGCGAACGTCAGAAAACAGGTCTGGAGATGAGACACAAACGGAGAATTATGGTCTTTGCTAGCATGTGTGGCTAACGGCTATATGCTCCCTGCCAAGATTGGGATCTCTCTGCTAAATTAAATGCAATCTGCAATCTATAATAAGCAGCTTTATTTCTTTTGCCGGGAAACGCAGCTCTATTCCACACTCTATATTTCATCCCAAACAAGAAGAGCCTTTCTTCCAGCCTCAAGCTACTGTGTTATTTACTGGATTTGTTCACATCTTTGGTAGTTCTCTGGGGAAAGCCTCTCCCTCCCCCTCTTCTTCCTCTTTCCCCTCTTCCTTCATCCTCTTCTGTACTCCTTCCTCTCCTTCCTGTCCCCCCTCTTCCTCCGGTTTCCTTCCGTCCTTCCCTCCTCCCTGCCTCTGTTCCATCTCTCCTCTTCCTCCCCTCCTCCTCTATTCTTCCTCCTGTTTCCTCCTTTTCCTCCTCTCCTCTTCTTTCCCCCTCTCTCCTCCGCTTCCTCCTCCTACACTCCACCCCTCTCCCTCATCTCCCTCTCTCTCTCTTCCCTCCCACCTTTCTTTCCTTCCTTTCCTTGCCTCTCCTCCTTCCTTCTCCTCTTCCTCTTCTTACTCATCCTCT
>JACM01015113.1:0-14015 GCA_000787095.1 Periophthalmodon schlosseri | reverse complement strand
CAGTGGATACCTTGGAAGAGCATATCAGAATCACACTTGTTATAAATTCAATCATCTGGCAATAATTCAAATGGAAAATTATTACCAGATTTTTTTTTAGAACACCAGATATAACCAGTGAAATGCTAACCACACTCATATTTTGGCATTGTCCTAAATTGGATTTGTTTTGGAAAGAAGTTTTTCATGCCCTTAAAGTTATTTTCAAACAGGATATTCCATTGACTCCTGCATTATTGAGAGCAATGCCTGCAAGTATCAACAAACAAGATGAAAAATACCTTTTGAATATATTATTCTCTGCTGCCTTAAAATGTGTAACCATTAAATGTTTCAAACCAGCTCCCCCTTCTTATAACATATGGATCTAGAAAGTATGGGCTGTATATCAGATGGAGCAGATAACATATTCTTTAAGGATACAGAACCCCACATTTATTAAGTGTTGGAAACCTGTTTTGCCTTTGCCAATACAGGTGTGACTTGGGGCTTCTCTCATAACAGTCTCTGACACATGGAATGGACTGTTTAATTCTGTCATTATTACCCTGATGTTTGCTTGTTTTAAAAAAAAAAAAAAAGGATACCTCACACCAACACAACCAATATGATAGTCAATATACGAGCGATGAGTGAGCTCCAGCTGTGAGTCAATTTCAGAGACATCCATGTATTTTTAATGACATTTTTTCGAAGCTAACCTGCAGTTCTCACACCACACAGCAGCCTGTAAAATGAGGTGCATCGTGGCTGTGACAGAAAGAATCATGCCATGTTTACTTATTTAAAGCATGCATTTTCTCATTTGCATGTTGAATTACAAGAACTTCTCATGATGCTATGTGCCTCGAGCTAGATCTAAAGCAAAAGTCATTGATTTTTGGAATTGGTGTGAAAATGTAGATATCATTGAGAGCCTTACTCCTGGCTGGAACAAAACCAAATAGCGTGTGCAGCATCTTAGGAATAAAGCGCTCTCCTAAAATAGAACAAATCAATAGCTCTGTGCAGTGGCTGGGTGCCATTACACTTTAATGACCCCATAGTGAGACGGCAGTCATGGCTCGGGGCTTCCCACCACGCACTCATAACATTCTTCAGTCTCACTATTCCGAATTTGGAAAAATTAGACTCAGCACTGGGGCATGTCAGGGATACACCATAAGAACTCAATCAGAGAGGGAGTTAACGGCAAAAATACACAAACATGTAAAAAAAAAAGGGGGAATAATATGTTGTTTTTTTTTTCCAATGCAATATATAAAACATAAATCATCAGAGGTAACAGTCTCTCTCTATAAAACCTTCAAATCAGGCTAGAAATCTAGGGTTAATAATGGACACAGACTTTAACAGCCATAGCAATCAATAACATCTGCAGCTTTTTACCATCTAAAAAAAAATTGCAAACATCAAAGATATACTGTCAAAACCAGACTTAGAGAGACTTATCCATGCATTTGTATCCAGTAGGATAGACTACTGTATTGGCCAGCTCACTGGCCTCTCCAAACGAGCGTTAAGACAGCTGCAGTACATCCAGAACGTTGCTACTCAGGTCCTGACTAGAACCAGGAAGTACGAGCACATAAGTCCTGTGCTCAGGTCTCTGCACTGGCTCCTGTGGCTCAGAGAATAGACTTTAAAGCAGCTCTGCTTGTTACAAGTCTCTCCATGGCCCAGCACCAAAGTACATCTCCCACATGTTAGTGTCATATGAACCATCTCATACTCTGAGGACTTCAGGGACCGGCCTCCTGCTGGTGCCCAGAGTCAGGACTAAACATGAGGAAGCAGTGTTTCAGTTTTCTGCAGCTAAAACCTGGAACAGTCTTCCTGAAGATGTGAGACAGGCCTCTACTTTGACAATGTTTAAATCCAGGCTCAAAACGGTTCTGTTTAGCTGTGCATATGACAAAGGTTTTATTCTGCACTCTTCTCTTTTAATGTTTATTTTATGATGATTATTTATGTTTTGATTACCAGTAATTTATATTGTGATTTTAATGTCTTTCTTATTCTGTGAAGCACTTTGAATTACTTTGTGTACCAATTGTACTGTACAAATAAACTTGCCTTGCCTTGCCTTGCCTAATATGCCGAAAAAGGGCATCCACCTTAAAACCTACACCAACATATTAATACAATCATAGCTAGGACACTGACTATATTTACATGGACGGTAAAAATCAGAATACTAGAATCAGTTAAGCCAGTAATAAGATCTGATTGTAGTGGGTGTTTACAGGCACACAAGATGATTTTTAGAGTAACTGTTGTATCTGGAAAAACTATCACATTAATTTGCCTGTTTTTGCATAATTTTCCATATCAAAACCTGCAAAACTGTGAACAAAATCAGAAAGAAATCAGATTACTCACTAAGATATAACTGTTTGCAGTGATGATTTGCTATGGTAACTCCTCAAGACAAGACAAGACAACTACAAAAAAGAATTCTTATGAAATTAGATAACAGCAACTAATCTCAAAGAAGTCGGTAACACAGCAACAAAAGATTGGTTGATTAGCATTTTGCAAATAAATATAATAACCGTCTGGCAACCTTGGCTTTGGGTAATTCCAAAAGGGTTTATTTGCTCTTCCAGTTCAATTACTTTCAGAGCTGACTGGCCCAGCAAAGAGTATTTGTACATCTGATTACTTGAAAATGAAGGATACAGAATACTCTTAATTCATGTAAAGTAGTGTAGTGGATTACGTATACCTGCAAAAGTCAGCCATATTGATCCCTGAACTTGTATGAAACTTTATTTGAATAAACTTCAGCTGTCTGTTAGTTTCACACCTATCAGCGCAGTCGTAGTACAGGGTTAAACATGCCCTGTTGCGCAGTGAGGTGACAGCTGCTTCAGTCAGGACGTTTTGTAAAGTGTGTTATGTTTGGACCTTGCTGTCAGTTTGGGACCAGGCTAAAGTGTGGGCAGAGCTGAGAGCCGGAATGGACAGAGAGAGATAGAGTGAGAGAGGAAGGTGACACTCAAGGAACAAGAACCAGCCAAAACAGAGCACCTTCAGGGCAAAAAGTCCATACTGAGAAATACATGACATCTCAGTTTTAGTTTGTAGCGTGTTTGTAGGCTATTACAACCTGCTATTGAAACAGAAAATTTTTTACACACGTTAAGCCATCATATACACATTGCTTATTAACACATACTTGCATAAATGGTCAGATAGATTAGTTAGCTATAGCAAACTTCATAGAAAGACTTCACAAGGTTGAGAGATATGGACCTATGACCTTCTTGCTGTGAGGCTGGAGTGTAAGCACAAAATTCAGGGCCTTGGATACAAAACATCTTAGTTGCTACGCACATATAAAAGCACATAACAGGCTTTTAGAAGTCCCCTCCCTGCACGGGCCCTGAGTAAACAAATACCCTTTACCCTCCCCCATGGAAACGCTCCTGCAGAGTTCTAACCACTGTGCCAATGTGCCACTAACTTTTAACAGTACTCTTTTGTCAACTGAGTGCAAGTGCACTTGCAAACTTTTGGTCAAATTTGTAGCCTAAATTTCCAAATCTGGATATTACATTCACACACATGCACACGCGCACGCACACACACACACACACACACACACACTTGAGACAATGAGGTGAGGATGCTTGGACTATTCAACGGTATTATAAAAATGTAAACGCAGTTGTTTTATACTTGACTGCTCTTCCCCGACTCCCACTGCACCAAATCAATGTCTATTAGATCACCAAAGCAATAAAGTGGATTGGAGACACAGAGCTCGTTCAGATGACATCCCAAATGTACAAACTCCTCATGATACAGGGGCCGCCGCTCTTTACTGCACTACACTGGCTTTGCAGTTGAACAGATGGTTTATGATCCAATATGGAGGATTATTTACTGGACCTACAGAGTGTTAAGACCTTATGAGGGAGAGAGACAAAAAACCTGCAAAAAACATTTTACCAAACATCCTCCTAAGAACATGGATCAGAAGGGTTTAGGGTGACAGGCTTAATCAATTCAACAACTTTAAAACTAAGTCAAGAGATAGTACTGTCCAGATGTAGACAAAAGGCCGGCCTATAAAGGCTCCCAATACAGCAATGTCGTTCTAATCTCCAAACAAGAAGCTCTTCCCTGCAACATGCAACTTTTCTGGTTATTGCTTTGCCTGGAATGTTCCACAGTATGGAATTAAACTTGTCTATCGCCATGAAGATGGGACCTTGTAGTAAGAATGCATGTTTTTAAAGATATATTTGAGCAATAAAAACATTTGTAACTGAAGACATGCAACATACTACAAGATATGTGTAATGACAAACTATGAAATATGTCAAAGCGATAACATCTCCATGGAAACAAGCAGGCGACAGATCCCCAGCTAGAAAAGTTACATAGTACACCTTCAACTAGCTATAAAGAAACCCAAATATATACATAAACATGAAAATACTGTTAAAGCTTTACTCCGTGGCATCTGCTACTGCATCTTGTCAAGCTGTACAAGACAGGGCTTTGTATACGAGAAAGAAAGACTGCGTTACATACATTTGCCAAATGACAAGAAATTAAGGGGTAGCATCTGATGGAGAAGGCAAAAAAGTACTAAAGTAAAATGCACTCCACAAACCCATCAACATATTTACAGCCAAGTTTCATCAGATGCCTCAAAGTGTGTCTCTAATATGTGGACAGCTGACACAGTTGTGGTCCATCTTGTGCCTGGAGCCAAACAGATGTGGTCTATCTAATAAAGTAAAAGCCTTAAAATGAAGGAAAGATAAGCAAATCAAAGCATTCTCAATGATCTGACTATACCTCTGTGATCAAAGTAGAAGTACTATTCTCTTTATAAGTTAAAAGTTCAGCTTTTGGTGACTCAACACGCTGAGTCATTGGTCCCTCCTGTGTGAAGTGTGGTGCACCATACCCAATATCTTTGCTTACTCACCTACTAAAGTTTCTCTTGGAGCCAGACTTTGTATATATTCTGTGCATATTCCCTCATTTAATAAGGAGCCTTTTGCAGTTATTATTCAGCACATTCATTCATCGTGGTGCTGGTTGAATTTGCATGGCTTTTTTCTGCAAACATTATTCCACACAGTTAGACAGTGAGTTTTTTTTGTTGTTTTTTTTGTCAACTTCCATAATGACACTACTTTTCTGTTTGACAAATAAATACTGCCATCTGAGTGGTTTGAGCTGGAAACATGTTAAAACATTAAAGGTGAGCTCCATAACTTTTCTGGTGGAGGGCATGCCACCTTCTTTTCTCCATGTTTTGCCTGTATATTAAACGTATCTACCTGGCATTGCTGGTGTTTTTATTGCTCAAAAATATCTTGATAAACGTGCATTCATATTGATTTGGGGTCGATTCTCCACAAATCTGACCAGTAACTCGTCTAGTGGTGTCACACTTATTTCCATGGAGAAAGATAAATTTAATGCCATATTGTGGTAATGTTCCAAGCAAATCAATAACACCAGAAAAACCCTCCACCAGAAAAATGACATAATGGAACTTTAATGGAGCTGTCAAGTCAAGAAAGTAAACAATAAAATGGGCAGTCAATAGAAGTATAAAGTGAACTAGACTTCTGGTTTGACAAGCATGAGGTAGTCATGCTTTTTTTTAGTTCCACTGATTTTACAACCCTAAAAACCCACCTGTTTTTTCCACAACAAACCATTTTTCAGATCATTTAAAAAGTTTTTTCGTGTACACCTTGTCCTGCCATGCCACCAAAGTTTGGCAAAATGAGCAAAAAAACAACGGAGTCAGAGGCTACCGCTGCTATTAGTAAAGCCGACATATCAACTTTGTTAGTCGAACATAGAACAGCTCTACTGACAGAACTGAAAACATTTGTTTTTGACGAAGTAAATGGAATCTTTGATGGGCTTCAAAAGACATTGGATAGCTGCGCACATCGTATTTCACCCCAAAAACCATGCCCTGGAGGCATTATCTGGTTTCACTGTTACCAAAACAAGGAACTGCTGATCTGAGAGGCCAGGAGGAGGGATGAACTGAAATACTTGGACAAGCATCTACGAATCCACAAAGACTACAGCCCTGAGGTAGTTAGCCAAAGTAGGGGGTACAGGTCATTGATGTCGGACTTGTAAGATGAGTCTAAAACCTTCACTGTTATACCCTGCATGGCTCAGCATTACCAAAGCCGATGGCACCTGCTCCATGTTCGGCTCTGCGGCTGAAGCGTTTGTGAAGTTATGAAGTTTGTGAAAGATTTCAAGGCAGATGAACTGACTGTTCTGAAGTGGGTGAGGCATGGGACTATTGTTAACTGTAAAAAAATGGTACTTGTTATGTACAGTTTCCAGTGCTAACAGCTCAATGTGCATACAGCCATGCTGCTGCCATGTCTTTACGTATATGCACCTTAAATGCATGCATGTGTTGATTGGTGGGTTTCCTTTTACTTTGTATCATGCAGGTTTGAAGAATTTATTTAGGCAGGATAGTTATGGAAGTGTTACAGTTAGATAGGGTAGGGGTGCTGTTTGTTCCAACAGCTCGTGTCACCTGGGGGTTCAGGGGGTTATTGGGAGAGTTTTTATGTTCTATTGTCACTGCTATTAGACCTTTTATTAATTTTAGTTCAGCTATCCATCCAGTGTTACTGTTGACTATTGAAGCCATTTTTTCAACTTTTTTATTATCCACTTTTAGATTTAGATTTTGTTGCAATGGTTTATTTTCTTGATATTATCATCTGGAATGTTAAAGGCCTGAACCACCCTGTAAAAAAGAAAGAAAGCTCTTACTCATTTGAAAAATGTGGGCACTGGAAGAGCATTTATTCAGGACACATGTTAAAACTTCAGATAATGCCCTTTTGAAATGTGGATGGATGAGGCAGATTTTTCATTAAACTTTTGGTGATAAAGCTAGAAGAATTGTGATATTGATAAATAAAACGTTTTCTTTCATTCCTTCTTCAATTATAGTCAGCTCCAATGGCCAGTTTGTTAGAGTAACTGGATCACTTTATAATCTAAATGTCATATTAATATACAGTATATGCTCCAAACTGTGATGATCCCCAGTTTTTTTCACACATCTTTGGCCTAAATTCCCACTTGCTCATTATGGGGTGGGACTTTAATTTATGCTTGAACCCTGGGATGGATAGATTGTTTTTTAGGACTGGATATACAATTTCTAAATCCGCTTCTTATTTACTTATTACTGACTCTGAAAGCCTTCTCTCCATGGATGCGAAGAAGGCATTCGATGGAGTAGAATGGGATTACCTGTTTGAGACTTTGCATAGATTTGGGTTAGGCAATTTTTTTTTTTTATCCTGGGTAAGGCTATTGTATGCCTGTCTGTCAACCACGGTGCTTACTAATAATGATTATTTGAAGCCGCTTAGTCTACATCATGGCATTTGTCAGGGCTGTCCCCTCAGCCCCCTTCTTTTTGTGTTAACTATTGAACCATTAGCCATAGCTATAAGAAGTAACCATTCAATCCATGGCATTTCAAGGTGGGGCAATGAACACAAACTATCTCTTTATGTCATTGATCTCCTGCTGTTTGTGTCTAGAGCAGAGGAAACTATTCCCCATATTTTAGAGCTTTTTGTTAAATTTGGGGAGATGTTGGATTATAAACGGAATTTGCACAAGAGTGAGTTATTGCCACTAAATATGGCTGACTCAGCATTAGCAAAAATCAGTTTCCTTTAAGATTGCTGTGCATAGTTTTATCTCGGTATAACTGTGACAAACAACTTTTGTGGCCTCTTTAAGGAAAATTTTGCTGAAGTGCAACTTAAAATACAGTGACATTTGCGTAAGCGGTCACCCCTTCTCCTCTCAGTTGGGAGGGTGAATGTGGTTAAAATGTCCGTATTACCCAGACATTTATATTTATTTCACAGCCTTCCAGTGTACATATCCAATGCCTTATTTTAAGAAGCTTAATTCAGTAATTTCATCATTTCATCATTTATTTGGAGTAGCAAAAAGCCACGCTTGCATAAAGAACATCTGCAGAAATCAAAACCAAATGGAAGTCTTGCTCTTACAAATTTTCGTTTTTATTATTGGGCCGCTAAGATGTGCTCTCTGTCCTTCTAGGTGGATTATCACTTTGATAATAGTGAGCCTGCAAGGGTGGAGCTGGAGAAGCTTTTTTCTGATTCTCTTTCACTGCCGGCTGTAATTGGTGCGTCAATTCCAACTAAAAGTCTGACAATTGATAATCCTATAGTTCAGGATTCTATTAAAATTTTCTCACAGTTTCAGAAACACTTTGGATCTTCAAGTTGCCATCAATGAATCGGACTAGGATGGTGTTTTGAGGAATATTCAGTCATCCTCAATGTGTGAAAAACATTGTCTTATTCAGTTTAAAGGTTTCTTAATTGGCTGAGGTGTACTCTCAAACTGACCCAATTTGTGATAGGTGTAAATCGGTGGACGCCACTTTGATTTGCATGTTCTGGCTCTGGCCCAAAATACAACAATGCTGGGGAGGTATCTGTGAGGCCTTTTCTTGTATATTTGGGACACGATTAACACTTTCCACTTTTATTTCTTTTTTGGGTTGATGTGGAGTGTTTGGCGCTACAGGCTGAGGGTCAGAGAAACATATTGCTTTTTCAACTCTATTGGCACGATGCCTGATGCTTTTAAGTTGAATGATGCTGCCCCACCCACAGTGTCACGCTGGATTAAAGATGTTTTATTTCATCTTAAATTAGAGAAAATTAGATTTGTCTTGAAGGGCTTAGAAAAGAAACGTTATAAGATTTGGAGGCCTCTCCTGCTCAGGTGCAAGAATGAGTTTTTTTGCTTTGTATGGTATATCCTGGCTGACAGTAGACATGGGCCCTGTTTTTTGTGGGTGGATTTCTTACTTTATTCATTTATTTATTTATTTTGTATTGTTGAACATTTGTAAAATTTAATAAATATATTAAACACTAGCAGCATAGAGTGAACGAATACAAAAAACATCTCCAACTCCATCATTAGTGTAAATGAGACTCTGTTGATAAATGGAACGCATGCTGGTAAGGAAAACTCTGACCTTCTATTCTTTTGTATGCAAAATAGTGCTGAATTTCACAAAGCAATAACTGGGTATTGCAGAAAAAAGTGAATACTCTCTCTCATATAAAGCAGTGGAGAACGACTTGAGCTAGCAGTGCGTGACCGAGCTGGTTGAGTGCTCTGCAAGCTTGTGAATGGAGCATGTAAAACCAAATCTCCCAATCACATATGGACGCTAAACAATTAGGGCTATCTCTCCCTGCCATACATCAATAACTCTGGTTTAAAACGGCCGCTGCGATAATTCTGATCTGTAGACAACACTCAAAGCTTAACTGTTAGCAACCACAATATTACATCTTAACCTATAATGTAGAGAGGTAGTCTTAATTTTTTAACATTTGTAGAATAACCAAGATTTTTGTCATTTATACAAGTTGTAATGATTGTGTGAAATCAAAGCCACTGTTAGGAAACCCAAACAGAAATTTAATTATAAAGTTTATTGACTCTGGCCACACACACGCAGTCTATAAAGGCAGCCATCCGTACTCTCTCAATGGAGCCACCCGGCAAAGTATCTGCTGATAAAGCCTGAAAAGAATAATTGATTTGTTTGTCTGTGGTTTGGGGAAATTGCTCATTAATAAAAGGTCACTTTAATAGACAGACTGATTTTAGCACAAAACACGGTGACGTCAGCAGCTTTGATGACATTGACGCAAGGTTTTCAAAAGAGTGCAAATACTATTTATATCTTTGGGATGGTTGGCAAATTGTTTAAGGTGATTTAATTAAGCTAGATAAGGCTAGAGTACCTGATTTTCAAACCATAAAAGGAGGAAGCAATTATTTTAACTACTTGTGGCTCTAACTTGTTGGTAGCTTTCACAAACCCATTGGCACAGCACTAATATTCCCATGCATAGATTTTTCAGAAGTGTGCATAACTTTAAAACATATTTTTCAAATAGCAAAGCAGGGTGAATCGCAGCACCAACCCATGCTTGTCCCAAAGCAAAACAGCTCGATCGTTTTACAATTAGATGCAGATAGTGATTTTGTCAAGTAGTGCTTCACAATATATTCTAACCTCCTAATTTGTGTATAAGCATGTTTTAGCGAGTTTAATTGTCCAGGGTAATGCTTGCAACTAATGTACGGTATTGCTTTGGGTTTGTGGACAGTAAAAAAATGCTGTATAATTACAAATTGGAAGAAGATAGTGCATATATATGATTTGTTTCACTAAAAGCTGCTAGTACAATATGCTGTAGTGGAGTAATAGAAATTTACTCTAAGATCTTTGATATAAAGCAAAGTCTGAGTATAAATTATTGCAGAAACACACGCTCGGAACCAAAAACGAATCAATAAGCCAATCTGATCTAAAAAAGCTACAATATATGCACTGTACATTGGGAAAAAGAGCCAGTGTTTGACCCAGAGGGGTATCTTTTTAAATGTGAATGTTCTGTGTAACCAACCATACACAGAGACAGCCTGGTCATGCCCTGTCCTGAGGGTGAACTGAAAATGTTTTGTGGCAAAAGCACAAACCTCTACACCACAAAAATGAATGATTGATTATACTTTCAAATGGAGATACAAATTGTAGCTATGGGGAAAGCAGGTTTGCATGACATGTTTATTGATTATGAACTTACTTTAAGAGCTGTGAATTTGTGGTTATGGAGCACTACTGACATAATAATTATTTCTGTTTAAAAAGCACATAGCATTTTTAATATGCTCTCTGGAACTCAAGTTGATTCAAGGAACTAGTCGCTGTCAGACTCAAAGGCAATGAGATGCATGAAATCTTCCATTCAACCAAAAAGCTAATCAGTGCGTGTTCTAAGACGTTCAAATATTCCTTGCATGCTGGAGACTACAGCTTTTATGCAAGGCTATGGATAACATATGCTTCATTATGGTAATCTGAAATATTCCTGGGTCTACTGGGAAGGCTGATCCTACTACCACTTTGATTCACTTTCTTTCATTTTGTAAAGCACTTGAACATCAGAAGGCTGCGAGATGAAGTCATGTCTGTGATTACAACTCTGCACATCACATCTGATTTGAATTTGGATCACATTGTTGAGTGAAAGCCAATTACTTGAATGCATCATTATAATTAATTGGGTGCCATATAGATCACATTGGCATCCAGTAGGAGTACAGGCGTTCATGCAGTGCACAGGGGTAATGGTTATGACAAGAAGCCCACAGGGAGCTCTACAACAAATAAAAGCTTGCAAGCTAATTTAAATAATGCATCTGAACTGCATAAACACTATATTCACTTTTGTATGGGCAGAACAATAGGATACATTTTTACATTTTTTTTCTGATAAAACACTTTTCAATCAGTTGAAATCATTCATATTAGAATTGTTTAACAAAACAACACACATGCCTCTGGTCTGGTACTGACCATATATATATATATATATAAAATGTAATCTGTATTGAAAGAACAATAGAACAGAACACTCAGAACAGTAGTTTGTGGAGTTGTTTGCCCACTATCCAGAAGGCTACAGGTTTTGAAACAAACTTCAGCCTATATTCTTGCAAGGTTAATGAATTATTGATGAATGGGCAAGTTTGGTGGTGAGTTTGGTTGGCGTGACAGTGGCTCATTGGTTAGAGCACTCGTCCATCAACCCGAAGGTCAAGACCACTGAGGGTGGAGTGAATGAGTAATGCACTGTAAAGTGCGTGGGGTGTCTTGAAAAGCGCTATATAAATCCAATGCATTATTATTATTATTATCATCATTGTTATTATTAAGTTTTGTTGTTGGTAGCAAAAACAAAATATTACTAAGGAGTAAATGAAAAGGAGGATTCTAGTGCGATTTGACAATTAATGTCTAATCCCTTAACATCATTATTATAGCACAGTTAGATTTAGACTAGCTTTATTGATCCACAAGGGAAATTACAGAAATTACTTGGACACCGTAACACAAGCATCTATTAACGCTGCTTAACCAAGTTGTTGATGGTTAGCACCGTCAAATACTATATCTGATAATTATAGTGACGTTTTCTCTATTAAAATACAATCTTTTATGAAGGTTATTTCAGGATAAATCAACAAGTGTGAGTTCAACTGTTGCATGTCTATATACAAATAAATAAGTCAATTATTGGCGGCAAAAACACTTGCGTATCACTTACCTATTTTAGTGAACAGTTCTTTAGAACTTAACAGGTACAAATTCAACTAAAAGTTAGGCAGATTTTTTTTCAGAGGAAGAAAGTGTCGCCATTTGTTTGAACTCATCTCCCGAAAAGCAAATGCTGGTGTTTAGGGAGTCCCTAGATGCTAGGTATAAACATGGCGGCTGTCATATGCTGTGCCGCGTACTCACTCCCATTTCCCTGGCTCATTACTCTGCTCTGCCTTCTTGCCTCTCCTGTTAATATGTCCCAACCCTAATTATGCAAATGAAGCTTCTCTACTATCCACGCTAATATGTTCAGATACCTCGGAAAACAACAGGCAGAGTCACACGCCAACTCAAGACAAGGGAGGAAGAGAAATGCTTGCGCGCTACCAACATCTGCATTGATCGTTGTTTAATTAGGCCTAACCTCCGCTGACATGATTAGCCTTGGGGAAACGGATCCCTTTTGGAGGTATTATTTACTGCTAGACCTGTGAGTTCACAAACACATTTTGGCAGGGTTTGAAGGCACTAAACAAATTCGGAGCTATGGATGATCAAAGCTGTGATGTCGGAGTACAAACCACTGGTGACAGCTGAGACGCAGAGCCGCCTTAAGCAGAACGGGGAACCTCCTCTCTTACCGCCCCTACAGTCTGTTTTAATGTGGGAGGTTGGATAAAAGATGGCTCCTGATGACGCACATGTAGCAGAGGATTTCCCAATGAGGTATCAAACAGCGCAGCTAAAGGGAATGTCATTTCTCTTCTTCCTCCTCCGCTCACGATCTGCAGCACGGCGGTGTTCTGTGCTTTGAGATTGTAGAACTGGGAAAAATATGTGATGCTGATGCCACACAGGGTACAGGAGGTCTTAGATGGCTTTTGACAATCCAAACGAACATTGAGAGGTAGACACTGTGGGAATGTAACTTTATGCATTCAAAACTTCCATATCATAGCTTTTGGATTATAAATTTATCAAAATGTTCTTGATTAACAAGGCTGAAATGAGCTTAGAGTAGAGCCACTGCTCCATTACATGGAATATGGGGCACTGTATGTTGCATCCATCCATCTCTCTTTTATTTTTTGGAGAGTCAAGCTTGAGATGAATTTGACATATACAGGGCAATTGTATATATAGACATAATAAATGAGTTCATATGAGGAAAGACAACGTAGATGGGGTTACATGTTGATAGATCATTTCCTGTGATTCCTGAAAGTCCAGCTAATCCAACACTGTATGAATTTGACAGCAGACTGATATCACTGAGTCATTGTGGAGTGATTTGAGAGAAGATAAAACATTACTTTTAAATTAACAGTGATGAAAACTCAAAATCACTGAGGATGAGTGGTGGCTTGAGCAGACAGAATTAGCTTGTGTCAACACAGCAATCAAAGGCTAAAGTTTCCTAAAAGTTAGCATGTCACCCTCCATGTTATCAAAGGTCCAACTAGTTTTAATGAACAAGGATGCTCCTCATTACACATTCAGGTAAAGCCTTGCGTCAAGTCAAGTCAACTCTGCTTTGTCAGTAAACAAGACACTCATTATCAGGTAAAACATTGCTTGAGAGCTTAGAGTTGCTTAAATAAAGTAAAAGGAAGTTGCACAGTCTGACTTCTTATTATGGGTTTCTATTGATTTCATTTAAAATATACCCTGGAGAGGACGAGGAGATTAAAAAGTCTACTATAAAATATATAAGAAAGCTAGAAGATAGCTGTCATAATTGAAATGCCTGCTCGGTGTAAGGTCTGAATTCTATGGTGTAATTTGCTGTGTAACTGTCAGA
>KN482967.1:459-12382 GCA_000787095.1 Periophthalmodon schlosseri | reverse complement strand
AGTCACTGCTCAGAGCTCACTTTGAGATGAACTGTGAGCGTCAAATGAGACGCAGCGCAGTTACAGTGGTATCGGCTCTTGATATCGGCAGCCCATTGACGAGTACTGGCACCTACTGAACTGATACCCGATTCTGGTATCGGTATCGGTGCATCCCTAGCCACGAGTAAGGAAAGATCAGTGATGATGTTTTGGAGAAGACGTGTCAAGGTGACTTCTTATGCTAAATAGAAAAATGAATGTATCTTTTTGCTTTTCGAAACGAACGGATCCCGCACGTTCGTCTCTCATCAAAGACCCGAGAATCCCATTACTACACAAACCTACTCAAAACAACAGCTCACAAACAGAGTGCGGCCTGAGTTTGAAATTTAAATTAAAAAGCAATATGCCGCTGTAATTGTGTTTTGGAGTGAGTTTCTCTTCGTGCCTCAAAGCATGAACAGCACCAGCAACACTGTCATCCCTGGAATGTTTTTAGCACTATTTAAAAGTAGACTTAGCCGTGAATCTTTTTAATGAATTTCTGTACTGGCTGAATGTGTAGCTGGGAGACATGCGAGGAGCGTGTTCAACCAATCACTCTGACTGACACCTGAGAGGAGCAGGTTGACTCAGGAGAATGCAGTCCAGGTTTGCACCCATAACTTTGCCTTAAATGGAGTGTACCTTTGCGGAAAGCGGGATTTAGGGTGAGCTCGGAAGACTGACGGGTGGGTTGTCATCGGGGACGGATAAGACGCAGATATGGATCACAGAAGTACAGGAAAGTGTAGGATTTTTGAGGCGTTGTGTAAAGTTTTTGATCTGTTGACGTTGTGTTTTTTCATTCTGTTTTTGCAAATCGGCAGGTCATTTTTGTCGCCGGTAGATTTGGGACATTTTTGGTACATTTTTTTTTTACATCAGATGCCCTTCCAGCCGTGTAAAACTGAATGTTTCTTAGTAATACCACTACAATGTCCGTTGTTGCGTGGTCGGAATAATTTGAACTCATTTTCTACCCAAAAACAATAAATATACTTTTGAGTTTTCTTACTTGGAGAGAAAAAAATATTTATTTTACTCATTAAAATAAGTCATGACTTGACAACAATGCTGCTACACTTCAGGTATATATAATATAGTAGTACCCACATTAAAAATAGTTGCAGTAAAAGCATTAAAGCTAGTAGTAGTAATAGTAGTAGTAGTAGTAGTAGTGAGAAATAGTTGTAATAAGAGAAAAAGAGCATAAAAAGTAGTTGTAGTAGTAGTAGTAATAGTTAGACATAGTTGTAGTAAGAACATTAAAACTAGTAGTAAAAATGAGCTGCTGTGGGGCGACATGTTGATCCAAAGGTTGGCGGTTCGAATCCCGCTCTTGACATAAACATCATTGGTTGAGCGGTCAGATCCACTGACCCAAAGGTTGGCGGTGCATTCCAGCTCATCATTGGTTGAGCGGTCAGATCCACTGACCCAAAGGTTGGCGGTGCAATTCCAGCTCCCACAGATGAATGCTGTCGTGTCCTTGGGAAAGACACCTCGAAGGTGGAAAAGCACTATATAAAAATTTGACCATTTAGTAGCAGTAGTAGCAGTAACAGTAGTAGTAATAGTAGCAAATTATACTTTCAAGTAATTTTGGCATTGATTATACAGTGAATTTACTTCTAGTTAAAAGTGATCTTACAAAACATGCATATTTTAACATGAACTTTTTGACCAGGTACCTCTTCCAGCTCAGGTAATAAATACATTTTGAGCCAATAAATAATTTTAATCTCATATGAACATGCCCTTGAGCGATCAAAGTAGAGCCTGGTCTTTGAGATTCTTCCAGACAGCTTCCAATTATGCATCAACTTTGAAGAAATGACACGAGATAGACGAGAGGGAGCGAAAGAATGCGCAGATGTACCTTTTCAAACCGCACCTCTTTGAACTCTCCGCTCCATAGAGACAGTAGAGACAGAAATCCCACACCTGAGCCTGCGATTAGCCAATAATACTGCACCCCGGTCTCCAGACTCGCCATACAAAAGACAGGATCAAGTCTGGAGCCTTAGACGGGATCAGGAATCAAACAGCTCCACCATCTCACTGTACGGAGCGCTAATCCCAACCTGTGTCGGAATTTGGAAGCAGATTAGCACCGTATCGGGGTCAAATAGTGCGAGAGACGGCAAGGGCGGGAAGCAGAGACGCGTTTGAGGCAACTTAATTTTTGGAGTAAATAAACTTCGTCACACATCTGTAAAGAGGTCAGGGAATTAGTGAAGGGTGTTTGGAACATGTGAATTCTGCTTATACAAAAAAATATTTATAATAGACTTTGGAATTAATGTGACATAAATCCATCTTAAAACTGATCTTCGTATTAATGTTATGGTACAGAGTTATTAACAGTTAACAGTATTTCAAATTTGGTGGACTTTAAAGGTTCAGTATTACGCAAAATTGACTCTTGTGAGCTTTACGCCATGTTGTAATGCTGTTACGTCATCAAAAACATACCTGGAGTTGTGTTTTGTTTCATTCACACATGTTTGAGTAACCTTTTATTATTAGTCTGTTTACATCTCCACAGCTCAAAATACTCTGTTCCACCTCGTGATGCCATGAAGCGGTAGTTTTCAAGTTAACAGCTACGTTTTACCTTTTGTTCAGTAGAGACTGGCAATTCCAAGGCTAAAATCATCCAAATGATTCTAGTGAAGGTGTGTGGAGTTTAAAAACACAGTGGAGCACTTCCTGTATTACCGCATTATATCACAAGGTGGAACAGAGTGTTTTCTGTTTGAGAGAAGAAGAAGAACTCGGCCTAAATATGCAGGGTTTGTGTGTTATAGATCAGACAATAGCGTAATACGGGCCCTTTAAAGGTGGTCTACGTAACTTTTATAGTGGAAGAGCCGTTACCTAGTTGTTCTTGCTTTCCTTGATGTATTCCACAGTGTGGCATTAAACCTCAATCTCCATGGAGACAAGCAGGGGACACCGCAGGCCAGGTTAGTGTTTAGATCTGTGGAGAGTCGATCCCGCTCACAAAAAAAAAAAAAAAATCAATAAATAAAAATTAAAAATTCGAGGTACTTTTTAGCAATCAAAAACAAGACAAGCTTAATGCCATACTGTGGAATATTTTAAGCAAAGCATTAAAACCTTCATGTAACAAAGTATTATAATATTACTTATGTTATTGCAATATTCAACACAGTGGCTATATTTATGTTAATGAACATTCACATCAGGGGAGTAGACGGGAGGGGCAAAGGACAGGGGGGTCTGTTGTCCTGGGACCCATTCATATTAAAGGGGGGCCCATGTGAGACTTCTTGCCCCCGGGCCCCCAAATTTCTGTCGACGGACCTGCTCCACATCACACAAACACTTCAGCCTGTATAAGTGTGTTTTGACTCTTCATCTGATTTACAATCCCTTTAAAAACAGGGCTCTTGAACGCCCCTACCAACCAGCAATAACGAGTAACAATATTTATGCTATAGCAATGTGACCGTCAACTGTTTTTAACCACAACAGGATCAAGTGCACTCTATCGCCAAGCCCGAGCTCTAATAAATAATTCAAACCTCCCTCAAACATGCTCAAGAGTCAGCAATATAAGCCGGAGCGGTGCACGGTTCCTCCATGTTGTTTAAACCACAGCGTTTAATATAATGTCTCAATGGGCGAGCCGTAACACCCTGCTTTATTTGGTTTTGATAAGTGGTCGTGTTGTAAGGAGCGTAGATGATGCCATAGGTTACAACAGAGAGCCTTTTGGGAATGGGCAAATAGCTAAATATCAGGGTTGTGCTAAAATCGCGTTGTGAAGTTTGCCGAGCGGCGTTATATCAGTGAAAAGTGGCGTCTCTAGAGACGCGTCCAAGTCAATTTTTACATTTTTATGAAGCAGGCAAAATCGCACTTGTGAACTTGTATGGATGTTTTGAGAATGCCGATACTTGTTGATTCTAAACGAAAAGAGGAGATGGCACGAAATCTATAACATTAATATTTAAAGGCTCACAACGTTCGAGAAGTCACGTTTGGCATTTTTACAAACCTTTTTAAAGCGGACCTATTGTGCTTGTGTCTGCTATACAGCTATAATCTATGACACCCGTGGATCATTATGTTATAATTTGCACATTTTAAATCGCAATATTCATCTGAAACGACTTAATAAAAGAAACAAGTTCGCTGACTTCCGTGTTAGAAAACTGCGGTGCCCAATGGGAGCTGATCAGGTACAGACCCTAAAGTCCTTGCAGTTAGCAATCATTTCGTGCTTGGATTTGAACACTACATATTGAACCTATTCTATTCCTTAGGTTTTTCCCGCTGACAGAGAAAAACTTTGTGTCAGTTTTGTTTCGTAGATAGACCCGGTAATTACAGAGATAATAACCATAAACCAGACCAAAACATCTGCCATTTGACAGTTAAAACCCAAATTAATCCTCAGAGTTTTGACTTTCCCTCCAGCTCAATTTTTAACTATGTGATGTCTTCTGAATGCAGCCTATTCAACGACCAACCACCAATCTGAACACAAGCCCGCCAGCGATCTTTTTACATAAATTCCATTGAAATTCCCGCATAATTATGAGCCCATAAATAGGCATAATCTTTTTAATGATCGTCTGCTCTAATTTCCACTCAAGTCAATTAGGCTGAATCGTGCTTGTAGTAGCCTAATTGAATTACAGCAAACTTCCTGATTTCCCTAAGGAATTTTTCATTTTTCCAAGCCCCTAAAAAAATAAAAACACAGCTGGAATGTAGCACACAACATTTCAACACACTCTGTACAGAAATGCTAATGCTATGCTAAGTGCTATGGTCCAAAAGCTGCACTGGCTGGAAGGGGGGGCCAGTGCTGGGGAGTGGGCTGGAGGCTGGACGTCCCGGTTTTCATTTGGCCAAACCAGAGAAATCAGCAGAAACAGATGGAGGGTTTTTTAGGCCGAGAGGGAACAGCAAAAAGAACAGGGCTCAAAACAGAAAGGACAACCCTGCCGCGTATTTACACAAAACACTGCCGGACACCAGACGCCACTTTGGACACGTTTAATCAGGGTTTTACAGTGTATGTTTTGTGACTTAATACGTTTTGGCTTTTCGCATTTGTTTTTCAATATGGCGAGCGATTTTATCCCACGTTTACCCTTTGTCTGATTCACTGTCTTCACGTTTTTATGCTCGCTATTTAAATACTGAATAGGTAAATGGATTTCACACACACTAAAAAGTACATTTGCTGATTTTTTTTTTACAAAGAAGTGTTTATCCGCTGATGTGAAAGTTGGTGGTTCGATTCCCGCTCTCGACGTAACCCACAGGTTGGGGGTGTGATTCCAGCTCCCACACATGGATGCTGTTGTTGTGTCCTTGGGCAAGACACTTAACCCACCCACTGCTTTGAGAGCCTTGAAGGTGGAAAAGCGCTATATAAAAATGTGACCAAGAGTTTGACCCATGTTCTGTTTTAGTTTCTTTTTGTTGTTTTGTTTAGTTGCTTTATCTTTTTATCAATATACCTTCGAATAAGAACATCTGCTCAACCATTAACACATTATGAGCTCACCGAGAACTCCACCTCCAACCACAAGGCGTCAGTAATGTCCACAAAATGAGATATTATGTCTTTTGGTCAAATATACAGAATTTATCCCTCAAATCTGATCTTTAAAGTCTCAAATTTGATTATGTGTATTCTCAGTTTTGAAAATAGCCCAATAGTTACATCATCACTACTTTTTAAAGTTCTTTATATATTTTGATTTGAAAAACTTGGACTTGAACAATGAGGACATGACTCGGACTCAACTTGAACTACTCCTAATCAGTGTTAATTTTGACAAGAAGTTTTAATTTCTATATTACACAAAATTGATTATTGTGAGATTTAAGCCATGTTAAAATGGTATTACCTCTCAAAAAACATTTAAGCCATGTTAAAATGGTATTACCTCCTCAAAAACACACCTGGAGTTGTGTTTTGTTTCATTCACACATGTCTGACTAACCCTTTATTATTAGTCTGTCTACATCTCCACAGCTCAAAATATTCTGTCCCACCTTGTGATGTCATGAAGCGGTAGTTTTCAAGTTAACAGCTACATTTTACCTTTAGTTCAGTAGAGATTGGCAAGTCCAGGGCTGAAATCATCCAAATGATTCTAGTGAAGGTGCATGGAGTTTAAAAACACAGTGGAACACTTTCTGTATTACCACATGACATCACAAGGTGGAACAGAGTGTTTTCTGTTTGAGATAAGAACTAAATATGCAGAGTTTGCGTGTTAAGCATGTGTGAATGAAACAAAACACAACTCCAGGTCTGTTTGTGACGAGGAAACAACATTATAACATAGATCAGAAAACAGTGTAACATGAGCCCTTTAAGTCTTAGCCTTTTGACTACAATGATGTTTAGTTTTAGTCAAGATTTAGTCAACTAATGTGTTATGTCGTGTTAGTCTAGTTTTAGTCAACACAAATGTCACGCTAATTTGGCTGATTTTTGAACAGAGCATTGCATTACTTGACGGCTTGGCTCCTCATCTTGGCTCGGGGCTCCGTGTGTTGAATACCTCAGATTATAATCAAATCACAAAGACGTGTACAGACGCTGAGTTTGTTTGTTTATGGTCTGGTTTGGAGATCTGGGATTCAAACGTGGAACTTGGATCTAATCTCCACTCGTACCTTTCATTCGTTTCTGTTTAGTTTTTATTATTTGACGAAAATATCTGTACTTATCCCTGAAAATAGTTGACAAAAATATCAGATTTTAGTTATAGTTTTAGTTGAGAAAATGCGTGTAATTTTAGTCAGAGTTTTAGTTTTTGTGAATACTTTTTATTCAGTTTTTTATTGAGCCTTAGTCAGCGAAACTTGAGCGTAACTTGGACTCAACAAATCCTGACTTATAAACACTGCCACGCACACTATTTTCTAACTCAGTGCTGGAAGAAGTACTCAGTTTTGTTACTTCAGTAAAAAGTATTAAAGTACCTGTTTAAAAATGTACTTAAAGGTTCACTGTGTAACTTTTCTGGCTGAGGCTCCACAATCTGCTTTTCTCTGTGGAGACGATATTATTTCTGTTTGGAATGTTTCACAGTATGGCATTAAACCTTTCTATCATTATGTAGACCAAACCTTGGCAATTTACAGGTCAGATCTGTGGAGTGGCAACCCCGCAGAGCAATGACATTTCCATAGAAACAAAAACGAAAAGTATAGTGCACCTTTAAAGAGTAAAAAGTAAAAGTATTTCACGGAGATTTTCAGATCTAATAAAGCTTCAAATGTAGTGATTTTGATACAGATTTGTTCTGAATTTTGTTCAACAGAAACAATTTAATTCATTTTTTTTTCCAACTGTTTCATCTGTATATTTTTATTTGCTCAAATTATGAACATGTTAAAAATAAACCCCTCAGGCTTTTCAGAAGGTTTGAAATTATAATAAGAAATACTTTTACTTTTGAGTCCTGTTCAAAAATGTAGTGGAGCAGAAAGTACAGATACCAGTACCTTCTCTCAAATGTAGTGAAGTAAAAGTAAAAAGTATCCAGTTTAAAATATACTTAAGTAAAGTACAGATACCTCATTTTTTACTTAAGCACAATACTTTACTACTTTTTACTCTCCGCTCTCACACTGGACGCCTTTACTCCTCTGTGATTTCATTAACAGCAGCGTGGCTCGGGGCTCCGTGTGTGTGTGTGTGTGTGTGTGTGTGTGTGTGTTGACTGATAGAACACTACAGATTATAATTTACTCACAAGGGCACTGCGTTTCACATCCCTCTCCCACAGTGAGCTCCCAATCAGGAAGAATTATTCATAGTAACTTCCACTGGCTGTAGGCGGCGACCATCTTGCGAGTGTCCCGCGCTTCCTCTCACACACGGACAGCAACACAGGCAAACTTGAAAGGGGGGGAAAAATTAAAAACTCACTAAGGGTTAAGACTCAGAATCTCTCCGCTAGCTAGTCTCTACGGGAGGTTAAAGGGAATTTTAACTACACGTGGGGCGCATAATTAAATAAAAAATGATTTGAAAGGCACAGAGAGGTTGCGGATATTCAAGCTTCTCCTGATGTGGGACTGGCTGGTTTTTATCTTAAGGCTACTTCCTGGGGCCAAGCAAAGTAATTACCCTTAAGCATTTATGCTAGTGGCTGTTTAGCCTCAATCTATTTTGAAATTCTGGAGTTTATTCTGAAACTTTATATTGTCGTGAAAAAGTACTTTTCTGGCAACTTGTATATTTGTACTACGTATGTGTAGTTTGCTTTGCCTTGTTTTGCCAGAATACACACTTTTTCAATACTTTACGAAGATGTGAGTCTGGTCACCGATGAATCGCCACGTTTTCAAATGGCCGTGATTGACAGGTGGATTAGCCAATCAGGGACGAGTATGGGCCATCCATACTGGAAATAATCAAGCAAAAAAATGTCACAGGGTCTGAAAAACATGGCAGATTTCTACAGAATCAATGAGCGAAGCACTAAACTCATCAAATCTGAGGTGAGAGAACTTAGATTTTATTTGTAAATCATACGTGACCAATGAGCACCTTCGTTTCACATGCGTCACTGAAAACAAAGGATCTGATTGGACGATCACGTTTGACCAGTGGTGGAATGTAACAGTAAGTAAAAGTAGTACTTAAGAAACTTAAGTACTGTACTGCACTAAATTTTAGGTATCTGTACTTTACTTAAGTACATTTTTACTTTTACTTCACTACGTTTGAGAGCAGTATCTGTACTTTCGACTCCACTACATTTTTGAACTGGACTGAAAAGTAAATGTATTTTTTATTATTGTTTGAGACCTGCTGAAAAGTCTGAGATTTTATTTTTAAAATGTTCATAATTTGAACAAACAAAAATATACAAATAAAAACAGCCAGAAAAAAAAATGTTTCTGTTGAACAAAATTCAGCACAAGTCTTTATCAAAATCAATTTGATACTTTTACTTGAGTATTTTTTTGCTCCGGTATCTGTACTTTTACTTAAGTAACAACACTGAGTACAACAGCGGGGGACGTTGGGACCAGACTGATACAAATCTGTATAAAAAATACAGAGATTTGGATTTTGCCTGGATTTGCCGGGCAATATTTTTCTATCAGGCCTACAATGTTTTCAAAACCACACAATTTCCACATTTGGTAAGCCAAAAAGAGAGAGCATGTGGTCTCCTCTTCCTCCTCCTCTTTCTCTTCATCCTCCTCTTATTACTTGGTCCTTTACTATGTTTCATCACTTCTTCATTTTTTTTTCCAAATCACTGTACTGTAACTGACTCTCATGACTCGATGTGCAACCAAAACCAAAATGTCTCATGACAAACATGACCTAAAACATTAATAGCATATTTTCAGGTTTTGTTTTTTTTTTCTATCCTTCTTTTTCCCTTTCATTGGTGTTTTGAAGTTGCTCGGTTTAGGTCTCAGCTATATTACAAAGGCAGAAAAAACTACATCAATACATTTGTTTTTATAATCCCTTTGTTTTGTTTTGCAGAGGAGTTCTGGCCTCGAGCAAATCATAAAAGTTTGTACAAAATTGTGTTCTTTTTATTGCCTTGCGCTTGTAACCACTTTGACACTGGTCAGAGTGGATATGAGGTGTCCAGAGATGGAGAAATAATAAGACTCATTTTTGACCTATACCAACAAGTGATTCATGTTATTGTTTCACTGTTTCTGAGGAAGTTTTATAGCAAAACAAAAGTCTGGTCTGTCAGCTGGACAAAAGTGAATTTACTTTGACGATGGAACCTACCTGGACGACTGAGGGATTGCGCAGACATCTTGGGAAGCTTTTATATTTAAATGGTAAATCACATTTTTATAGGAAGCTTTTCCAACTTCAAGGCTCTCAAAGCACTTTGCATAAAGGAACCACTCACCCATTCACACCACAGACTGTGTAAAGAAGTGGACTAAGTGAGCGTGACGTCACCCACAGCGTTCAGCTCCAGTCACATGAACATCATCGAGGCTAGAGCGGTTATATCGGCGAATTTGGAGTTGAGTTTCATATTTGGAATTCCGTCCACGAGTATCATAGCAACCAAAGAGCCAATCCGGAGCGAGGCTATTGAAGGTAACGCCCCTTCCCGCCCGCACCGCTGGTTTAGCAATGCTGTCAATCAAACCTGTTGTTAACTCTAGCGGGCGCGACCTCGGGGAAGAAGGCGCCTGATGCTGTCAATCAAACCTGTTGTTAACTCTAGCGGGCGCGACCTCGGGGAAAGAAGGCGCCTGATTTGTCTGTTATCAATGTTCATATGTTGATTTACGGACACAATAGCGAAATAAAAACACCAGGATCATGTAGAGCTTTTTTTCATAGTTTGGCCGGGGGACCGACTTATACTCAGATGCGATTTATATGTGAAATATATGTTTTTTTCTTCATTATTATGCATTTTTTGGCTGGTGCGACTTATACTCGGGTGCGACTTATACTCCGGAAAATACAGTAAACACATGGGGAAAAAAATGTGGTACCGGCCCTTTAAATTAAAATAATGTGTTTTGGCTTTGTTTTCCCAGGTCACCTCCAAGACCGAGCCCGGGCAGTCTCCACTATTCCGATGAAGACGTCAGCACAAAATACAACGACCTTATCCCGGCAGAGAGCAGCAGCCTCACGGAAAAACCATCAGAAATCTCGGACTCCCAGGTGCAGTAACACACGTGTACTTTTACTATAGTAACTGTGTATTTATACTGCCTGTACTAATCATGTTATACTGTATGTACCGGTCTGTGTCTCCACTGTCATCTCTGTGAATTCTCCAAAGGAATTCAGTCCTGCATCGTCGGCTTGTTCTGTCTCTGTGTCGCACATGGTCGTCCTTTTCTCAGCCATTCACCGTAGTGCTTCAAGCTAGCAGTGATAGAAGGTGGAGAGAGGGAGGGAGAGGTAGAGAAAGAGATGGGTGGAGAGAGAAGGGGAGAGTAAGAGTGAGAGAAAGGGAAGGAGGGAAGGGGGAGGAAGAGACAGAGAAGGAAAGAGATGGAGGGATGAAAAGAGAGGTAGAGAAAGAGATGGAGGAGGGTGGAGAGGGAGAGGGAATGTGAGAGAAAGGGAGCAGTGAAGGAGAGATAGAAGGATGAGAGAGAGGTAGAGAAGGAGATGGAGGAGAGTGGAGAGGGAGAGGGAATGTGAGAGTAAGAGTGAGAGAAAGCGAGAGAGAGGGAGGGAGGGAGGGAGGGAGGAGGAGAGAAGGGGAGAAGTGAAAGATGGAAGGATGAGAGAAAGAGATGGAGAAGAGTGGGAGGGTGGACAGGGAGTGGGAGAGTAAGAGTGAGAGAAAGGGAAGGAGAGAAGGGGAGGAAGAGAAAGAGAAGGAAAGAGATGGAGGGATGAAAAGAGAGGTAGAGAAAGAGATGGAGGAGGGTGGAGGGAGGAGTGAGAGAGGGAGGGTGGACAGGGAGTGGGAGAGTAAGAGTGAGAGAAAGGGAAGGAGAGAAGGGGAGGAAGAGAAAGAGAAGGAAAGAGATGGAGGGATGAAAAGAGAGGTAGAGAAAGAGATGGAGGGGGGGGGAGGGAGGGAGGGAGAGAAAGGGAGAGAGAGGGAGGGAGGAGGAGAGAAGGGGAGAAGTGAATGAGAGACATGGAGGGATGAGGGAGAGATAGAGAAAGATGGAGGAGAGTGGGAGGGTGGACAGGGAGAGGGAAGGGGAGAGTGAGAGAAATGAAGGGAGAAAGGGAGGGAAAGATGGAGGGAGAGAAAAAAGGGAGGCTGAAGGAGAGAGGAAAAGATTGGCAGTAAAGAGATGGGGGCGAGATGGAAAGAGCATGAGGAAGGGAGAGAGGGAGCAAGAAGGGGAGAGGGAGGGAGAAAGGCAGATGGAGGGATGAAAAGAGGGAAGAATGGAGAGAGGAAGAAAG
>JACM01045755.1:0-14238 GCA_000787095.1 Periophthalmodon schlosseri | reverse complement strand
GTGTTCAAAATGAGACTACAATCAAAAAAAGCAGCCCATAATAGGTTTGATGAATCATTACAAGGGCTAACTACAGTTCAACTTGTTTAAAACAGCGACTCAAACATGGTAGGAGGTGGGGACAAGTGTGCACCCTATTCTTTCAGTTTAAAAAATGCAAAAATCAACTTTTCGGCAATGTTATAACGCTGTTCCCTCATCAAAAACATACCCAAAGAGGTTTTAGATGCCATCCATGCATGTTTAAGTAATCTAGCGATCTCTCCCAGGCACTATTTGAACCCTCCTTTGGTTAGCAGATGATCCTGTTCCAAGGCTCAGCCCGCAAGCCTACGTCACCCATGCTCCCACACGACAGTTTTCCATAAATATACAAAAGCATGATACAAAACAATACACTACAACTTCACAAACCTGATGCGATGTGCAGTAGTTTCATTAGCGGGTTGCACGCTGATTGTAATGTGATGTAAAACAATTGTAAAACAAAACAGAAACTCAATAAACATGATAATAAAGTTATTCTCGGCAAATATAGCACTTTCAAAACGCATGTTATGTGTTAGCAGTTAATACCCCATAAAAGTGTAATACCCCCTTTTTAAACTTTGGGTAAGGGGAGAGGAAAAAAAAAAGAAAAAAAAAAAGAAAAAAAACACCTTTTCTTGTTACTGAAGTGTCTGACAAAAGAACAAGACAGGCTTTGTTGGTGGTGATTTTTTTTTTTTTTTTGCTTTTTTCCTCCTGTTTTTGTCAAGTTCCTTTTTTTACCTTTTACATGCCACTGTAACACACTTTGGCTTAGATGAATGGGTCATACTTCACTATTTGCTGACCTCTACGCAACATTCAGTGCTGGAAAGAGTACTGAAAATGTGCACTCAAGTAAAAGTACACTGAGCTATGTAGGCTTAATAGTACTGCTGCCAAAAATGTACTTAAAGGTCTTGTACCCAATTTGTTCCCATGTACTTGAGCAAAGTACAGATATGTTATATAAGCAGCTCTTGAGGTGAAACTAAGTCAGCTGTGTACTGTCTGCATCTCATTTGATAATCAGGAAGCACACTGTTTGCATGCTAGTTGTTGTTAGCTTTACTGTGATGGTGAAAAACGCTTATAAACTCATCGCTGTGAATAATTAGGATGTTCAGAATGCATAAGGTTAGGGAGGAACAACTTTGGACCACTGCAAACCGTCTAAAATGAACTAGTTCTGTTTTTCGTAACGATAAAAGTCAGGCACAGTGCCTATTAGTAAAAGTAAAATGTATGCATGAAAATACTACTCAAAGTACTAGTTATTGGTTACCTTTTAAACAACATTTTAGAAGCATTTTAGTTACTTTCCACCCTTCTTTTAGTGACGTTTACTGCAGTTTTTTTTCCTCCCCGGTCATGTTTCAACCAAAAGTACAAAAGTACAAAAATAGCACTTTCACCACTTTCTGTCCCTGTCACTGAAGAGAAAGGCTCAGAGTCACAAATCAAACCTCCTCTCCAGGCTGACGCACATATATTCTTAGAGTAACGAGGTAGATGGCAATGGTGTAGAGGATTAAGCGCTTGTTCATCAACCAGAAGGTAAACTGTTTGAACTTGAACATTGCTGTTGTGTTCCTAAGCAAGACAGTCCCCGTTTTAGTTTTGGTCTAGTCTTGATTTAGTCCTGGTGTACTACCTGTTTTTTTAGTCTCGTCTTGGTTTAGTGCTTGTCTAAACTGGCTTTAACCCTGCTGTAGCCCTGGTTCCTGGTTTAGTAATAGCTTCGTATCGGCTGGGCCTGCTAAGCACTTGGATGGGAAACCGCTATGAATACCAGGTGCCACAGTGGGGCGTCACTGGCAAAAACTCGTTATGTCTTTAGGCAAGACACTTAACCCACTTTGCCTACTATGAATGTGATGTGCGTGAGCGTTGGTAGTAGTCAGTCTGCCCCAGGGCAGCTGGGGCTACAATAGCAGCTTACCACTGAGTGAGGAGTGAGTGAATGATGCACTGTAAAGCACTGTGGATATCATGAAAGGCACAATCCAATGCTTAATAATTCATCTGGTTTAGTGCCTTGTTTTGTCCTGTTCTAGTCCTAGTTTAGTCCTGATCTAGTTCTGGTTTAGTCCAGTTGTGGTCCTGGTTTAGTCCTATTCTGTTCCTGTTTTAGTCCTGTTCTAGTCCTGGTTTATTCCTGTTCTAGTCCTGGTTTTGTCTTGTTCTAGTCCTGGTTTAATCCTGGTCTTGTCCTGGTTTAGTCCTGGTCTAGCCCTGGTTTATTCCTGTTCTATGCCTGGTTTAGTCTTGTTCTAGTCCTGGTTTAATCCTGGTCTAGTCCTGGTTTAGTTCTGTTCTAGTTTAGTCCTGGTCTGGTCCTATTTTATTACTTGATTTAGTAGCTGGTTTAGTCTGATCGTGGTTTAGTGCTTGTCTAGACTGGCTTTAACACTTGTTTATTGCTGCTTTGTTCAAACTTTTTTAACCGAGGGCCACATAGGAAACATGCTCATAGTGGGGGGCCAAAGACTGGTGGTCTAAACCGCTAGTCTTTCAGATGGAAGCATTTGACATAGTTTTCACAGAGCCTCCTTATATCTTTAAAAAGGCTTAGGACTCAAATTTTAGGACAGTGTAACAATAGAATATGAATTTACTGTGGTTAAAGTTGTATGTAAGAAAAAAGACATTTCCAGCAAAAACTACTGCCTGTAATCAACTGGGTCATGTCTGGTCTAGTCTTAGTTTAGTCCTGGTTAAGTCCTGGTTTAGTCCTGGTTTAATCCTGATTTAGTCCTGGTTTAATCCTGGTCTAATCCTGCCTACTTCATTCACCGTTAATCTGGTTATGATCAACAATAAATATATTCTTTAGTTTTGAAAAAGGTATTTAACTTTTTCTGGCAATATCATCAAAATTGATTTACAAATGATCTTAACAGCTACAAATAAATGCTTTTGATGAAATTATATACTGTGCATTTTAAAATACACAGCACGAGTCAATGTGTGAAATTGTGACAATAAAAGGCGCTGGGGGTTTTATTGTGAAACATAATGCACAAACACACCCTGAAGAAGCAACTATTTATTTCCTTGGCTCCGTTACGTGGCGTGTCATGGCCACACAAACAAAAATCAGATACAAAACTAGCATCGCAACTAGATACTCATTTAAGCAGGTATCGGTACTAAAAAAAAATAAAAAAAATCACATTCACCAGACAGAAATAAACCTTTCCTGAATAGCTTTAGAATGATCTTGAGCTGTATCAGAACAAGTATAAGACACATAGACTAGTATACGCCCATGGACCACTATGGAACCTACCTGTAAGACTGAGGGATTACACTACTTAAAGTGGGACTAAACACCTAAACTCCGCCCACAACCACATTTCAAATAGAGCTGCTAAACTGGGCAGCACCTGGAGGACTAAAAAAAGAGAGTTAGGTCTAGAGCTATAAGGAACAGTGTGATTGGTCAAACAGGTATCCACACTTCAAACTCCGCCCCTGCAGCCAGGTGTTTGTAATCAGAAACAACTGGCTGTAATCAGGGCAGTCCTATGTGATGTTACATAGCACTTGAAATGGCAGCACACAGTTTTTGAGCTGCTAATTGACCTAGTTTGCACTAAAATCGCCCAAAAAATTACTAGGGGCAGCAGATAACGCTATTAAAACACCATACACGCAGTTGAGTCACAGAACAAAGTTGATTTAGTGTTTTGTTCCGCTCCAAATCTCTCTACGTATCATATATTAGAGTGTAAATACATAAATAAACAATTAATATAAATGTGAAAAAGATAAATACCAGCATTGAGGCGAAAACAAAATAATTAGCTTCTCGTGATGACCTATACGCTTTGTTTACAGAAAAGAGGCAATTGCATTACTGCTTTTCCATGGGCAGTCTCGTACCACTGAGCACGGCCTTGTACAGGAGGTATACAGAGCACTCTTTTCTTCTGTCTGCCACAATAAACTCCGGATTATGAGTGTATCTACGAGCTCGATAATACCTGCGCGCCGTGTTCCTGTTCTTGATTCGGCAGTTCACCTCCAAAATGTCAGCGCCCCGCAAAATATTCACATCACAACCGCGCCAAATGAAGGAGAAATTTGTTTACCCGCAGTGCGAGAAAGGTCTCCGTATAAAAATGATATCACAGCAGAGGAAACGAATGTTTACAAAAAAGTGCAACTAGGTGATTTAAAGAAGATATATTGTGTTTTAATCTGCTGTGTTGTTATAATCTATGACACTCGTAGATCATTATTGTTGTATTTTGGAGATTATAAAGCGTAATATTGATCTAAGACGATTTAAAATAAACAAGTCCGGTGATTTCCGGGGTGGAAAATTGTCGATTCCTGCTTGTTCCTTTACAATATGACGGCATGAACACCATCACAACAAAGCGCCACATGATGTCTGTCTCTACTGTCAATAGCAGACAGGGGCGTCACACTGGGGGGGTAAAGAGTACTGTTTACCCAGGGCTCAGTGCAGGGAGAGGCCCCTCACAAACTCTGTAATATGAATTTTTCATAAGACAATATGTAGTGCGAGTTTTACCTAGGGCCCAGAATTTGGTGCTACATCCCTGGCCAAGCAGATTTTTTTTTCCTTTGTACCAAATTGGCTATGAATTAAGAATCAATCAATCAATTAAGAAAATAAAACTGGAGAACAAAGTAAGTACAGAGCAGTCGGCGTGTACCGGTGGCGGTGAAACGGGGGTACACCTGTGCAATGACGTCTTGAATACAGGGGTATAAAGATTACTCAAACATGCATGAATCATGAATGAGAAGGGGAAACAACTATACATGGTTAAAAGCTCAGAAAAGCTGATTTTGCATACTTGGTGTTGTATTTTGTTCATGTTTGGTCTCACTGCATGATGTCATCAGGTGGTAATCGAGAAGTGCTCCTCTTTGTTATACATAAAATGAACTTCTATGCGCTTTTGACCATGTTACAACTGTGTTCCCTCATAACTAGCTTACTCAAAGTTGCATTCTGTCTTACTTCTTTGCATCTTTGGGTAATCCTGCATTGTGCTGCATTTGAAGCTTGAGTGCTCAGGAAATTTCACTTTTCACCTACCCCCTAGCTCCGCCCACTTCTCTACTTACTTGCATCTACTCCAAAAAAATCGGACTCTGGCGCACACTTGTAGGGTTCTAAAATGTCATGTAGCCTTTCTCAACAATAAAAACAGGTCAATGAAAAACTGTTGGTTGCTATTGTGAAATGCCACAGCGGCCTCCCTTTACCTGAAACTTTATATTTCTTCACTTCTTTGCATTGCACCCTGCTTCGTACAAGATATACAACAATAGCCTTTTGAAAATTTTTCATCCCAGTCAATTCAATTCTCTGCTCAAAAACTGTTTGGCTTGAATAGAAGCTGACTCCAAAAATGTACAGTTTTTCTTACATTTGTCATAAACAAATCAATGAAGACAAAAAGGACCGACGTTAACAGAAAAGATTCAAAAGCGCTGCGCCTGATTTTTCCCGACTTGAAAACATGAGTGACAGATTTAGTCCATTTTAAACGGTTTCCAAAGTTATTCCTCACTTACCTTATGCATTCCGAGCATCCTAATTATTCACAGAGATGAGTTCATAAGCACTTTCCACAACTTTCAGAGAGTGGAGTTTTGCCGTCACGCTAATGCTAACAGCAACTAGCAAAAACATGTCCAAAAACATTGGACATGATGCCCCATTAATTTATTATAATTTGGTGTTTTGGATCTCAAGTAGAGATGTCATGATATAAAATTTTTGAGTTACGATTATTTGAGGGAAAATATCGCAATTTTCCGATTATTCACGATTATTGACAAAAAAAAAGTGTTTTCTCTGCCCCTAGAGGCTTGGTGTTGCAGTGCTGATCGATGAATGTCACGTGACTGGGGATTTATTACATGTGACGTAGCCTCATTTATGCCTTTACGGGTTTATAATTACGTTCAAATATTAAACCTCGTTATAATGTGCACCTAATTGTCGTATTGCAATGTTTAAACAGAAAACTTAAAAAAAAAACAAGTGGCAAAATAAGGAATTCTATAGCTTCTGAAATGGATTTAATTCCCATTTGTGATTATTACACTCTGGCCCTTTAATGCAAAAAGGTTATGGCTGAAGTCAGCGCATTCGTTTTTCAAGAGAACAGGCGATTCGAAGTAACATTAATATCCCGTTTGTCTCTCCTCTGTTTCAGCGCGGTCTCACATAAGTCTCCTCTGTGTGTGTGTGTGTGTGTGTGTGTGTCGGCGCGCTCCCCTCCGCGACGCTCGGATCGGTTGAGAGAGAGAGAAAAAGGAAGAGCGACTCAAGCGACACACATGACTTAAACACTATAGCTGTTTTAATGAAGTTGTGCCATAACAAACGCTTCACACAAGCTTCTTCACAGTTTAGCGACAATGTGAAACGTGTGGCTGGGCTCCACACACACACACACACACACACACACACGCACACACACGCACACACACACACACACACACCCACAGACACACACACAGAGCCTATTCTCAAAATGGTTATCCTATCAAATCGTGTATTATTACATAACAATGGCAAAAATCTCCCCGCTTTTTGCAAAGAAAGAGCACTCAATAAATACTGAACCCCAAAATATATTTTTCCAGCGAGAGTGTAATTATCGTGACAGGTCTAACAGCTTCCCAGAGGCTAATTGACTTTAAAGTGGCTACCAGTCTGCGCCAACACATTCACCATTATCTACAGACACAACAACAGCATGCGATCTGACTGCGAACCTTCCGCTTAAAAGTCAACCACTCTACCTCCTCAACCGACAGCTCAAACTCCTTTTCTTGGTTGAAAACTACTACTGCAAAGCCCACTCTTTGCCTCTCATGATTGCGTCATACAGGAAGCCTGAAAAAGCCACGGTGCTAAAAGATTAAAAGGAAAAGCGCTAGCCGGGTGCGCTAATGTAGTCGCTGCCTCTTGATGTCTTCCACAGAAGTGAATTATCATGCATTAGGTGGACTCCTGTGAACAGTCTGCTGCAGAGCTTTGATCGTAGTCGTGTTCTGTGTAAGTTACATCCACTTCTGAACTAGGGTTATAAAAGGCACAGGGCAGCCGGCACAATGGAGACGAAATCCTGCCGACGATGCCAAAAACATGAGGTTAACATGTGGGTAGTTATGGTACAGAGGGCATAGAAAGTGAATGTTCTGTGTAAGTTGGTACCGGAGTCATGTTTTTTCTGAACCAGCGCAGACGACACAATGGAAAACTAAATACTGCCGATGTAACGGTGTAGAACTTGCTAGTTCCTTACGGTGGCGTATCTCAGGTCCGGTCACACGTGCTGTGCAATGAATCAAGTAATGTGCGGTACGGGTATTAACGGAGTAACCTCTCTTTCATGTATGATTTAGACTAAGGTTGTCAAAAGTATCGAAAATCAGACACTAATCAACACGAAAACCAGTATCGAAACTAGATACTCATTTGAGCAGGTATCGTTACTGTAAAAGTCAGTCACAGGAGAGAAATGAACCTTTTCTGAATGATCTTGAGCTGTATCAGACCACATAAAAAAGTATACGCCCATGGACCACTATGGAACCTACCAAAACAACTCCAGGTATGTTTTTGATTAACAATTAACAATGTTATAACATGGTTAAAAGCTCAAAAAAGTCAACTTAGCATATTATGTGTTCTGTAAAATTACAATTAAAAAAAAAAAAAAAAAAAAAAAAAAATCATCCTTTGCGATTTGCTAATTCCGACTATTCAAACAACGGTTTCAATACCACCGCGATGGGCCTAACAGCCTTACTATGAAACTCTATAAGTAAACCTCTGTAAGCATTGAGACACGATGGGAGAAATGGAGTGTAGCAGGTATCATCAGTCTCTGCAGCCCCACGCGGTGCCAGGGACGAGCCCAGCCGGAGAACAGAGCTGTAAATACGGCTGTTTGTCTCTGACGCGAGCCGCCCCAGGTAAGACTCCACTCTAGTGTGTCCTTATGTATTCCCCCAATGGCTGTTGTTTTAAAGCTAGCTTTGCTTTACGCCAAATACTCCTCAGTCATCTGCTCAGTCCCCTCAGCACAGTCTGTGGACAAAGATATATGACAACGAGGCAGGAAAAATGTGCGATTAAAGGAACTGTATGCAAGATTTTGGTTTTAAATTCCATAAATATGAGCCAGACATGTTCATATCAAACATAGCTTTTACTGACAGCAAATGTAATACTGATATATTCTTAATTATTGGTTCTCTGATCAGAGAGCAGAATAAGCCTCACATGAGTCTTTCATTTGGGTTGCCAGTTTCAATCGTGAAATCCAGTTGGTTTAAGCCTAAAAGGACTCTCTCTGATCTGTTGGAAAAGCAAAACTGGATATGTTGTACCTATTTGTAAAACTGTAAGGGCACAGGCTGCATACATGTCTTTTAAATTGGAGGGAGAAAGTAAAAAAAAACAAAAAAAACAAAAAAAACATCCACTACTACATGTCTTTTAAATTGGAGGGAGAAAATAAAAAAAAAAACAAAAAACAACCATCCACTAAAGCAGAATTTGGATTTTGCTGTGCTATACTAACATATGGTTAGATTTCATAGGAAAAAAAACAAAACAAAAAACATACGTGGAAGTTGTCTGTGTAGTCCCTCAGTTGTCCAGGTCTGATCCATAGCAAGACAAAGTCTAAATCTGTCAACATTTGTCCAGTTGACAGATTTGTCCAGTTGACAGATTTAGACTTCGTCTTTTGATACGTGGGAGTTGTCATTTATGTTTTATTTTGTCAACATCGCATCGCAAGTATCGCATCTTTCTAGAACAATGGATGAATAAAGGATCTCGCTCATGAACATAAGAACAATGCTTCGGTGAGGTTTGAACTAGCAACCTGTTGATTGGCAAGCAAATATCTTAACTCTGTAAAGTACTTCACATAATAATATCGAAATACAAAATCAGTTTTACATAATTGTTTAGGGCATTCCGATTTAAAGGGGCTGTACCTGACTTTTTCCCCAAGTATTTGACCAAAATGTGTCTTGCCTCAGAACAGATATATTATATAAGGAGCTCTTGTGGCCCAAAACAAGTCCGCTGCGTACTGTCTGCCTCAAATTATAGTGCGTTTACTTGTCTGAGACAGAACAGATATATTATATAAGCAGCTCTTGTGGCCCAAAATAAGTCCGCTGCGTACTGTCTGCCTCAAATTATAGTGCGTTTACTTGTCTGAGAATAAGGTTTGAATGCGTGGTTTGCATGCTAGTTGTTGTTAGCATTACCGTGACGCCAAACTCTGCTCTGGCCTCTGAAAGTTGTGAAAAGCACTTGCAGGCTCATCACAGTGAATAATTAGGATGCTCAGAATGAATAAGGTAAGTGAGGAGTAACTCTGGACCACCGCAAACCATTTAAAATGAACTAGATCTGTTTTTCACATTTTAAGATGGTAAAAATCAGGTACAGCACCTTTAATATATTGTTCTCGACATAAGCTACGTTCCGGGCCATTGCCTCTTCACTACGTTCATTTCTCTACTTACATTTTGTCAGACTCCAGTACCATACGCTGTAAACCAGAATGGTTAAACTTAGTAATAAAATGTACCACTGTCTTTTCATTGCCTATAGTCAAGTTTGTTCAGTTTAGGCTATAACTTAGTTTTATTCTGCTTCCTTTTATGTTGCAGGAGCTGATAAAGCTGATGGTCAAGATCTGGCGGTGGGCCTTCTCGCGATCACATCCAATGAAGTGTCTCATCTTTTTGTGTCCATCCTGAATTGCAGTGGTCCTTGAGGGCAACATGGTGATTCATGTTTCTACTCTGTCTGATGGGTGTGCCAGACTTGGGATTGGAAGTGCATATGACAGGTAAGACTACTCATTTCTCTAAAACATAGTAAACTTTAGATTTAACATTAGACTGCTTATTTACTTTAACCTTTACCAAAACTACAAAACCAGAAAAGTAAAAGCTGTGTCCGAATGTCCACACTATTCCCTACTTCAGGCGCTGTTTAGGGGTCACGCCATTTTTAGTGGTGTCCGAATGACCAAGGAGTGAAAAAACAGTGGACGTCGGTGGTCACTACACTCAGTCAATATCGACCACAATACATTGCGAAAGTCGGAAAAACAACAGCGGACAACGACAGGTCTTTAACTGGGCACAACGCGACTGAGTGAAGCAGAGAGAGGCGCTGGTTTAACACACTGCTGATCGCTGATTATGAAAAAAACACTCAAATAAATCGTTTACCTTGGCTTGAGCTGTTAAAAGAGCGATAATTTCCCCATCTCAGACAAAAAAATTAAAAATCCAGTCTGTTTACGTGAGATCCATCTTGACAAAAACATGTATGGTTATTATTTGTGTGCCAGTCCAATCTGATCATTATTTGTGACAGAAATCAAGTTTTATCTGAGTTTAGCTGACTTTTTTTCACCCGGACGCCAGAGTCACATGACCCAAAAGTAGTGAGCTGTGTGTACGAATCGCCCTGTGAATGAGGCACTATATAGTCTGCTAAAGAGTGCAGGGGCTATGAAGAGAAAGAGGGGTTAAAGACTAGGGTGGACATTAGGATTGTTGAATCAATGTTTGAACGGTCAGAAAAATGCCGTCCTTTTTGGATAGAATTGATGACAGTGGATGACATAGGTAGAGGTATTCCATTTTAAAACTGCTACTTCCTGCATTTTACAACTTTTTATTTTCTACTTTTCCACAAACTGCCACTTAACTGATATAAAATTATGATGAATTACCTCAGTGCTATACAACCAAACCAAGTAGTAATTAGAAAAATATATTAATCTGTGAAATATCCAGTTATCAAAAAGCGTTGGCAAACCATAGACTGTATATATAAATGGACATAGCTAACCTGTCCAAATAGGAAGTGATCATGGGAGCGCTTCCGGCTCCATCGACTCCAATTCCAATTCCAATTCACTTTACATTAGAAAACTGGTGACCCTCTCTCCCTCCCCTCTCTCTAAATGCTTCTGTCAGGCTCATCATTTTGGTCTTAAAACGTCCGTATTAACCCGCTCTACATGATCCTGGTATTTTTATTTGGCTATTGTGTCCGTAATCAAGATATGAACATTAATAAGAGACAAATCAGGTGCCTTCTTTCCCCAAGGTCGCTCCCGCTAGCGTTAGTAACATGTTTGCCTGACAGCGTCGCTAAGCACCCACCCCCTGCTAAACCAACAGTGCGGGCGGGAAGAGGCGTTACCTTCCACAGCTTCGCTCCAGATTGGCTCTTTGGTTGCTATGATACTCGTGGTCAAAATTCCAAATATAGAGCCTGGCTCTAAATTTGCCCCTATAACCGCTAGCCTCGATGAGCTTCATTTGCCTGGAGTCGAACGCTATGGGTGACATCACACTTACTCAGTCCACTTCTTTATACAGTCTATGTGGCAAACACATTTGACTTGGCTATTGACTATACAACAAATTAAAGTTGTATTTTTAATGACATTCTACACAGCACTAACACAATGATGTAGTTGTATTTTATAAAGTTGCTTAATAAAAATGTAATTCAAAAATGTACATGGTTCAATGTGTTTGTTTATATGTAATAATACAAATGTATTTATGGTATTTGTTAACAGTTAAACTTTTTAAGGGACTATAAAAGTTTTAAGCTTTGTGTGCTATGTTTTTTGTAAAAAAGAAAAAAAAAATTACAAACTACTTAAGCCTTTAGGGTATGTACTACTTAAAGACAGACAGTTTGTTAACTTACAAAATTGACCTTTTACAACTTAAACCTTTAGGGAATGTTTTACTTATAGATACCCGTTTGTTAACTGAAAATCTGCATTTTTTTAATACATTTTATGGAATCAGTTACAATTTTTTTGAGCAGTCCTAACTTGTCGAGTTTTCGAGTATACTTGAGCCATGTAAGTGTCATTTTATGTACAAATGTGTGGGAGTGCGCTTAGGGGCCCCTGGACATGTTTTGGATGGGAACCAGCTGGCCAAGTGACAGCATTTGCATGTTAGTGTCCTCTTAGCATAATAATCCCAAGCAGGCCTTGACATTCAGAACACACTGAAACGGGAAGCTAGCTAATTAGAACTGCCACAACAAATAAAAACATACATGTCGTCTGCACTGGCTGGTCCCCGGTTAAGGAGCTCACTTAAAGATAATGACTAGGTTGATTTAGGATGGTAATTTATGCAACAGAAATCTCCCATGGTGAAGTTAAAGCAATGCAGTGTTTAGATCACATTTCAGGAAGCAGGCACCAGTTCTTTCTATGTTTTAAAAAAAAAAAATCCAGTCAAAGTCAGGTAACTCTACAATGGAAACATATACAGAATTTTTTTTTTTTTAATTATTATTTTTATTTACCAGAAACGTCAATTTTAAACGGTATGTGAGTCTAAATGTATTGTTCAACTAGCATGCTAACGGCACACTTCCCGTTTTGTGGACAATAAAATGCTCTATAATTAGAAACACTTTGCATTTGTGAAATTGCATACAAACTTTTTTTGCACATAAAAACACTTGGCTATAAGCTTAAACGACACATATGCTAAATTCACTTTTCTTATTGACGTTTTATGTTATTAGTGTCCCCTCATCAATTTCATACCTGGAGTTGTATTTTTTATTTTGCTTTATTCACACTTGGTTTGATGAATCCACTCCCTCTATGGACTTAAAAACACAAAATTTTTAATTTCCCAGGATTGTTATGTCATAGGTAAAAGCCTTGAGGCATGTTTACAAGTCCATAAATCAAAATCTGAGCATTTCTGCCGTTAAATCGCATTCATTACGACTGCATGCTTCTGTTAGCATGTCGAAAAAAAAAATTCTACTGTCTAATTCTGTGTCTATTGTCTGAAGATGGCCAAAATATGTTCTAAAATATGAGGTGCCAAAGCAAAGGTACTCAAGAGCATGTTTAAAGGCCAGTAACACATCTAAAAATGTATATGTTCTCTAAATAAACACTAAATGTCAACTGGAAAAGATAAAACCAACCCAACTCCATTCAACTGAAAAATATTCCACTTTGCGATAAAGTCATTGTGTAGATGTGCAGGAGAAGCCGCTCAGTCGCTCAGGTCATGGCCGTCCACATTCACAGGCAGCCTATAACCTTGCAATGGTCTCTATAAAGAACAACACATCTTGGAGGGTTGCCATGGTGATGCGTACGTAGCTGTGCACACTATGTGAATGACAATATGGGCCTGGTGCTGTGTTCTGAATCTGGAGAAGTGAGCTGTACACCGGGTATCATGGATAATTGAACCAGTAATGGAACTGGGATAAGTGTTTCAAACTCAACTTTCAGAAAAGAAATGGAGTAATAATTCTTTTTGCAGATAAAAGTGGACAAAATGATCTTGATCATGGCCTTCTGCACTGTTTTGTGAACTATATTTCCTTAAATTTTTTTTTTTTTAAATGTGCACACATCCAAATCAAAACTTTTGTCTTATTTCATAAATTGACAATTGTTGATCAAATTACATGGTTTGAGTTGGGACCTCTAAAAATTGGATTTGAACTATTCACCAACTTATGAATGAGTTTGTTTTTTCAGCTTTTGCAAATTAAAATAAAAAAAAAAATAAATAAATTGATTAATGTTCATAAAACATCTGTATCTCAAAATCTATTAGAGGCATAAACTTCAAATAACTTTAATTGTAACTTAGTTACAATTTTGAGGGATAGAGTATTGGGATTTAATTTGGTAAAAATATGTAAAAAAATAAAAAATAAAATAAAATAATAATAATAAAAATAAACGTAGAACGATTTTTAAATTTTAATTGAGTATTTTTGTTTGCATATCTGTAATACACTGATCTGATTGAATCTGAAGTGTAAGGGCTAGAAGTGAAAGTGTAGAAGAATAACATAAGTGACATTAGACTTGTTCTATGGCAGATAACAGATGCTCCTTAGCGGGCTCCTTAGTTAGCTCTTCTCTTCAGTTAGTTATAAGGCAGTGACTTACCAGAACTGAAGAAGCTACGATGAGTGGTACAGTGCATTCGTTTTAAAAAAAAAGCTTTTGTCCAGTTGACAGAATAAAATGTTCTTTTGCGATGGAACCTACTGGACAATTGAGGTGATACCCAGACAAGATTGTTAGTGAAATAAAAACTACTGTAACTATATCAGTGGTGGGCCATCAGGGCCAG
>JACM01015776.1:0-25363 GCA_000787095.1 Periophthalmodon schlosseri | reverse complement strand
CATTATAGAATCTGAAAACCACTAATATAGCAGCCATAAGTGCTGCACATTGCACATAAACAGAATTTTTCAAGGCACCATAAATAGCCGTGTATGAGTAGGGACTTTGGATACCACAAAGCTTAAAGTAAACACTAAAGAAAATAATTCTTACCGTTTACGTTAAAAGTTGGAATTTTATTTACATAGTGAAAGGGCTTTTCATGCTTGAGCAAACCGTGCTCAAGCATGTTTTTGGTACATAGAAGTTGTGGGCAGCGGACTTTTACTGGAATACGCCATCTTGTGGATGCGGTGTGGAGTTACAGCGTATATGAGGCATGCACAGTTATGTTAAAAAACATAAATTACATAAAAAATACTTCAAAATAATAGATGAAAAAACAAATTATTGAAAATTATTTTATTTTCAGATTAGGCTACTTGTGAAACACTGGAAACGTCCGAGGCACCTTGAACGCACCGCTCCTGTGTTACGGAATGGATTGGACCCACGTTGGTTCTATAAACATTTTTTCCTTTATCGCGTTATAGCATCACCTTTGAGGACGTCTGCTACATGGTATCAGTACGAAATAATTTAACATGATCATGGTTTAATTACTGGTTTCTGGGGGCACCATTTAGTGTTCGGTGCATTATTATTTCATGTAGGCTAACAGCTAAGCTAACAGTTTAGATAACCCTGAAGGTTGATACAGTGTTCTCGATGCTATATATGAAAGCGAAACTAAAATTAAATAATACTAAATATGTGTATTTTATCATAAACTCCACTTATGAAGATCAATGTTAGTAATGTTACTCTTTTTCTTTTAGCAGTTGTCCGAGGGTCATGGCTCTGAAGCTACTCCAAAGACTTCCTAAGCAGGTGGGACAGATCGTCATTCATCGCTCAGGACTCCTCTTCAGGTGCCAGTCTGACCTGCACCTGTGTGTGACCTGCTTGTGCACCTTATCTCCCAACTGCATCCAAAACCATGGCTGTCGAAAACAACAATTGGACGGGAAAAGGAGGGGGCTGACCACTATAGTGCGTGAGCCGTCATTCGCGGGCAGTAGTTCTGTCGGACTCCACAAAGATTCATTTTCCCGATTCTGTCTGACTCAAATGCACCATGCGACTCCAGCAGAACAACAGGCTTTCCACATGCGTCTGAACAAGTGCACTTCATCTCGGCAAGTCTTCAGATTCCTTCGCTCTGTGGAGGTTATGACAGACAGCATGGCAGCAGCATCCCTTCATCGTGTAGCTGAATTGGAGCAAGGAGTAAACTGTCTAAAAGACCCTTCGGTGCTGGAGGAGCACACCATCAGACTTCTATGCAAGCAGCTGGAGGAAGACTCTGGGCGGCTAACGGATGGTGGCTTGGTATCTGCACTTCTAGCCTGCACACGGCTCTACCTGGACCCCTGGAGTACTCTGATGGTGCGCCTGGTGTCTGAGAGCCAGGAGAGACTAGACCGGGGATACCTGAGTGTAGGGCAGCTGTGTGACTTGGGTCAGGCCATGTTGGCTCTGGAGGGTCCTGGGTCTGTCATGCTGGAGCAGGTCATGTCTCAAATCCAAAAGCAGGAGCCAGCACAGTGGAGCTTGGCAGATCTTAGAGCGATGTATAAACTGTTACAAAGTGGTGCTGGTTTTGATGGGAAATACTGTGACCTACTGAATGCAATGCACTCTCATGCAGTTACTGTCACCTCTCATATGAACCCTGCCACTGTCAGTGAGCTGCTTGGTGTCCTCACAAGTCTTAATCAAACTCAGGCCATGCCTTTGGTGATCAGTCTGTGTAAACGGGCTGTACGCCATGTGCCTCACTTCAGTGATGAGGAGCTCACGCTTGTTCTAGGAGCACTTATGCACTTTGGTCACAGTGATCATTACTTTGTGGATGCCATGGAAAAGTATGTCCCCACGATGGCCTTCACCTCCCACCCAGAGACCGTTACCAAGGTGATGCAGTTCTTTGGGAGGAGAAACATCCTGTCCCCAGTGGTGTTTGATGCCATAGCTGAGAGTTTTGTGTATAGGGCAGATGAGTACACTCCCAGTCAGGTGGCCAGGCAAATCATGCCCTTTGGAAAGCTTGGCTACCTCCCTCCAAATGCAGCCGATGTGTTTAGAAAAGTTGAGACCATCTTGCACACTCGCTTTTCACACTTCCAACCTCGCACTTTGCTCAATGTGCTTCATTCCTGCATCTTGGTGGAGAGATTTCCTGTGAACTTTATCTCTAAAGTTTTCAGCAGTTACTTTCTCCAACAACTGCAAGGTAAATATTATATCATATAGATTTTAGCATTGTCTTGTCTGAACGGCAGGCATTAAATATTTGTGTTATTGTTTTATTCAGAGCAAGGTACAGTAATAGATCGATATGTTCTTGCTCAGCTAACTCAGCTTTACATGACTATGAAACTGGAGTGTCCTTTCTATGAGGTACTGCATTAAACATTTTTGTATTTATTTAAAACGTTGCAACCTATAATATCCTTATGGCATCATCAACAATATTCTACATTGTTTCTTCAGGGACCACAACTTCTTCCACAATACCGTGTCAAGTCTTTCCTCGTGCCTGGTCACTCACTGGAGACTCCAATCGACATTCATTTGTACAATTCTGTCAAAACTGGATTGGTGGATTTGCTTGGTGCTCGTTCATATTTTGGCTCTAAAGTTCTGACACCATACTGCTACACACTAGGTAAGATTATGACTAAAACATTTGCTTTTTTCAAAGCAATAAGTCTGTTGTAACCCATAGATGTGGAGATCAAACTTGATGAAGAAGGGTTTGTCTTGCCTGCCTCTCATAATGATGAAGTTTATAAGAGGTATTTTCAGTGTTTTTCCAGACATCATAGTGTGACCTGTGAATTAGTCTTGAGTGTTTCCTGATTCCTTTTGTTTACAGAATAGCACTTTGCATTGACGGACAAAAGAGGTATACTTCTAATAGAAGGCAGCTATTGGGTAAAGAAGCTACAAAACAACGGCACCTAAGGCTTCTGGGATATGACATTATCCAGGTAGGACAGTGTAAAATTACAGACTTTTAATCAAGTCCTGATAATGACTGACGTATGTTGTTTTGCTCAGATTCCATTTTATGAATTTGATAAACTCCGAAACAAGACCAGTGTTGTGGAGTATCTGCACCAGAAGATCTTCCCCCACAGCTACAGACTCAGCTGGTGACTTAACTATTTAGATGTTCAGATATCTATTTGTGCTAAACTGCCAAGTAAGAATGAATGTACAAAGCTGCACTGGAAAATTGCTGTTTTGATGTGCATAATCATGTATGACAGATTCCATTTGAAAAATATATTTTATTTGTTGTTGGCAACTTTCATGATGGACAAAATGTACAAAGCAAAGAGCCCAACTCCAACTATAGTGTATATATAAAATATTTATAAAATGGTAAACCCAAAGCATGATTTATTTTAAAAAGTTACCACCATCTCTTTGATATTAACTGCTTTGCAGGTTAATCTTATGATTTAAGGCTTGGAGTGCGGTTAGATAAATACAAATACGAGGCTATCATACACTTGCTGAATTAAGCTGGGATCTGGGGAAGGCCGAACTCATCCACAAGAACGCCATCCTGCAAAATGGAAAACAATCATAATTTAGAGTTTCTTTACAACAGGCTACCGCCATACAATAATACAAGCAAGAATTACCCTGTTGTTGGCCCTGTCACCAGGAAGACCTTCTGGGATTGTGGGTGCTGTTGAGGCCTCATCAAGGTAGGAGCTGTCATCGTCCAGCAAGAGCTCATCTCCTAAAGCATCCAGTTCTGTGTGCAAAGAACTGCACTGAGCAAAGGCCTAACAGTAAAGGAGTAGATCAGTGTGTTAGTGACTGACCTGCTTCCAGATCATCTTCATCAATGTCAGGGGTGCCATAGCTTCTGCCCAGAGCATCCTGAATCTCACTGGCATCTTCCATCATGTCCTCTAGTTGGTCTTGAAGGTCCTAAAAACAGACAGGCAAAACAATAGTCTTTTTTGCAACAAACTGACTGTTGCAAGATATAACTTACCTCAATTTGATCAATTTTCACATGCTTATATGCTTTCTTCATGTCTTTGAGGCCAACTTTCATAGCATCAACCTGCCAGAAACACACATTAGTATAAGACATATGACTGATAATGGTTAGATTACAGTATTTCCATATCTTACAGTAGTTTTAGTGTCTTTTAGTGACTGAATTGTGTAGTTTGTTTGTTCCATGTTAAACGATTGCTGCATTAAATTGTCCCGTTGGTTTTCGTACCTAAAGAAAAAAAAAACATAAAAATTAAAAGAGTCAGTATGTGATATAGCAATTAAAATTCACTACTTACATTCTTTTCTGCTTTAGAACTCTCATAGCCTTCTGTTTCACCATATTCTATAAAGTAACAAGTTATCAGTCACAGATAGTTCTACTACAGATGCTTTAATATTTCTTTTCATTATGCTTTCAATTACCTTTGAAGGCCCATCTCTCATTTTCTTCATCTGGTCCTTATACTTCACAAGTTCAGCATCTAGTCTGGCTATTTTCTTGTCAACTGATTCTGCTCTAGAGTCGACCTAAAAGAAAAACAAAGACATTTTCAGGACCAAGTATAAAATACACAACTAATGCATGTGCTTCTGTCCGTCAGCTGAGTTAACAATAGATGGGGCCGATACGACGAAAACAACTAGTTAAACCGGTTGATACCAGTCGATTAACTGAGTGTGAACTCCGGAGTAAAAACTTAGCTCAGGATGACATAATGCAGATTTCAGACATGCCAACCAAACCCATTGTTTTGTTATGCACGTCATCTTACATCGTAACAGACATCAGTGACATAGATTTGATTTGACATAATGTAATACCATTCGTAGTTTAACTTTGGCAATATTTGAGTTTTAGTTCATAAAGTTTGACAAACTGAGTCGAACGATCTACGCTAGGGTGTCTGTCTTCCATAGTTGTTTACTCACTTAAATAGCCGTCAAAAGTTGTTTCAGATCACTACTTACGTTTCCGATACAGTCGCTGAGGTTTGGAGGGGGGCCCTTAGGCTTCCCTCTGCCGAAAATACGATTCATTTTGAGATTTTAAAGGCAAAAAGACAGAACAAAACCTGAATTTTGCTGGACACAATCCGTCCCGAACTAAAAAACGAGAACCCGGAAGAAGTGTTTTACTGACGTCACAGGAGACACGTGACCCAGCTCAAAAACCACTGTCACTTTTGAGTGCTTTATTGAGTTTGTACCATTTTGTTTTTGTATTTTGTATTTTTAATTTCATGAACTCTAATTAACACGATTTAGTGGTGGATGATGTAAAAACAAACACTGAAAAACATCAAATGTACCTGGAACTGTGTGTAAATAATTGACCACAAGAGGGAGTTGTTTTACAATAAATAGAGTTACATATTTTGTTTTTGCTCATTGTTTAATCTCGTCAGCTTTTGTCACCTGACCATCTCTTTTTGACAGGCAGTTATCTGACCACAGATACACACAGCAAATACACAGCAAGTATCCCTAATGAATAATCACAGAAAACATTTTCTCTCTAATTCTATTATTATTGAAGGGATAGAGGAGACAAACAGATTTATTCAAATAAATCAAATAGATATGCATTATACATTCAACATTATTTGCAACAGCACAATCCATGAAGCATAGGTTGCGTATGTTTCTTTACTGTTGCATTTAGGCCTACTGACATGCTTAATGCAGTCTGTGCTATGCATGTATGAAACTTTATTTTTTACATACAATTTTGTAGTTACATCATATTTACAGCACACTGTGTGCTCAAACATGTAGTTGTGGTTTAATATTGTACTTTTCCCCTACGACAAAGCACACATATTTAATTTTGAATGTAGTTACAATATACAATGCTATATTGCGTATTATGTCATTGTTACACAACTTTTCAAACTGGACGAAACTCCAGAATCAAAGCTGATAGAGCCCTCTGACAAATTTAAATGCACATCTGAGTCCAGGATCTTCAAATTAATTACAGTAAAACTCAGGGTGAGTCAGTCAGTTCTGGGGCATTGTGGTCCAGCAGCACAAACCCAACACGTCACATCTCAGCCCACAATTTAAACATGTAAAATATCCCCTCTGATATGTAAATATAATAGGCTGAAGGTGCTGCTTGACCACAGCCTCTTCAAATCCTCTATCTTGACATCCTGGACTGTAAAAGGCACATTTGTTTGGTAAGTATTCAGTAGAGTTTCATGGATGGGAGGTATGAAGCACATTTAAAACACTAAATGCTTAATTTAGTAGCATTTAAGGATTATTTGGCACAAGCTTTAAAATCGATGAATATTATTTTTCAAATGTAAAATGACTTTAGGCTGAGGAAACTATGTGTTTATTTTTCACAACTGTCATTGCCGTCTGATCAAAATAGTTGAATGATTAAAGCAATACTTATTTGATGAAGATTTGATTATTTGAGAAGATGGCCATGTTGGTTGTGCATGTCCTATTTCCAGTAAATCCTTAATGGTCACATTGCTGATGTGACATGGGTCAGGCCTAGATCATTGGAGTCTTCTTTTCCTATGTGGGAAATGGAAGACAGTTCCACTGCTAGTCATGTGGGCTTAGTCCCATCAGGGTTCTCCAGGGGCACGGCCATCTCTCGCGCAGCGCTCAGGGCCTTCTTGCTTCCAGACACTTTGTCTCCCTTCAGCCGCGCAGAGAGGCAGAAGTCTTTGAAGCAGCGCTTGAAGTTCTCGTCCAGAAAGGCGTAGAGTATGGGGTTCAGGCTGCTGTTGGTGTAGCCCAGTGCCACACAGAAGAAGTAAGCAGCCGTGATGGCGATGGACTCTGGGATGCTCACTAGCGCCTTCACCAGGATAAAGATGTGAATGGGAGTCCAGCACACCACAAACACAGCCACCACAACCACCACAAGTCTGGTGATGCGGCGAAGGTTGCGGTCCTTCTCTCGAGAGCCGGACAGCATACGCACACTCTTCAGCCGCAGCACCATGAGGGAGTAACACACGGTGATGATGAGGACTGGCACCACGAAGGCAAAGACAAACACACATACTTTCATCAGTGTGTCCCAGTACACGTACGGCTCAGGAAACTGTAAGGCACACTCCGTAATGCCTGCAAGACAAGTCAAATTACAAAGAACCTTTAGCAAAAAGCAATTATATGGCACTCTGCCAGCTCTTAGAGTTGGGCTAATATGCACTCCAAAGTGAACATTTCGCCTTCAAATCAAGATTTTATTCATAATTCATACGGATGAAGAAGCAAGGCTAATGGAAAGATCTGAGGTGGATTTGATTAAATATATTTCTGCTTTTAAAATGTTAGCCTTTTCATTGCCAAGTTCGCTTAAGTACAAAAATTATGCTGACTGCAGTCTCACCACTATTTGTTTGCGTCCCTCCCAGAACAAATGCAGGTATCCCGGCAGCTGAGGACAAGATCCAGATGCAGACATTTATCATTTTGGCCTTGACCGGGGTGCGGAAGTCCAAGGCTTTGACCGGATGGCACACTGCAACGTAGCGGTCCACACTCATCATGGTGAGAGTGAAAATACTGGTGAACATGTTGTAGTAGTCAATGGCAATAAACACTTTGCACACCACCTCTCCAAATGGCCACGAGTTTAACATGTAGTCTGTGCTCTGGAAAGGCATTGCAGTGGTCACCAGGGCATCAGCCAGGGCTAAGTTGAAGATGTAAATGTTTGTAGCAGTCTTCATTTTGGTATACCTAGATAAAACAAATTATCAACATTAATTCATGTTGTGAGTTTTGTGCAAAGCTTTGCAAGACTACACATCTAATCCTATTATGAATTATACTAGCTCTAGGGCTACGGCTGGGCCATGTCTTAGAATTTGTAATGTAATTCTTCTGGCCTGGGTTCATTGTTGTCATGTGCAGCAGATTTCATGCCCTCCCTGGAGTCTTTAAGTAAAGCATTTACTATACACATACACACACACAGCACAGATATGTGTGTGTGTGTGTGTGTGTGTGTGTGTGTGTGTGTGTGTGTGTGTGTGTGTGCGCGTGTGTGTACTGCATAATCTAAAATATTATGGTACATGCAGGAAATGTCTTCACTTAACATATTGTTTGTATTAATTGACCTTACAAAAGCTGATGACAGGTAAGGCCATCTGTCTGTCCCATTCCATTAAGATTAGCTGTAAGTCCATAAATGTAAGTAGCCAAAAGCACCACTTTTGATTTTGTGGGGTCTTCTCAATGCATTTATCAACAGTGCAATTATCTTTCTCAGCTATCCAGGCTAATTATATTTTATGTATCATAGTGATTAGTAAAGTCATTTTGATCCAACATTCTGAGGATCTCATTTGGCAAGTTGTATATTGGCCTATTCCAGATGTGTTTATTATTGAAAGTTTAACAAACCACATCAAGTTAATTAAGATTTTAAGAAAAGTATGAAATGCACAATCTGCCAATGAGAGCACATCTCTGTGTTCTTGTTTACACTTAATCCTCCAAACCCATTTGAGTAGTCAGCTGAATGACCCTCTGCGGAGCACTAAACCGCATAATGCAGTCCTTTTCACTTGTAAAGTGATAAAAGTGTGTCTGGCCACAGTCAATGCGATTGATCTGGAGTAATGGCTGTCTGTGGACCAGAGCATTCAGGATGCCACTGCTGCTCCTCACTATACATCAACAAGATGGCTCCTCTAAACTTCATAAATAACAGCCAATGAGCTGCAGGCAGCCTCTCTGGTTTAGCAGTAACTGATAACATGCCCAGTCAGATCAGTGAGGATTTATAGAACATCTAGACTTGTAGGCCTATTGCATTGTTAAAACTACAGAAATCAAACTTTTTAGAACCAGGTGCAGTCATCAGAGCTCATAAACTCGATGTTACAATATTTTAACATAAAAAGTTAAACCTATATGAAACATTGTGCTTGTTTTCACTCATATTCTATCATCTAAATAAAGTGAGGCACTAACCAAGCAACACGAATGCATTTGTGACTGTTGACTGTATCCAGGGACAAAATCCAGTTAGAGCAGATGGCACATACAAGGTCAATATGAAAACTATAAACAAAAAGCTTTCATGGAATCATCAATACTTTATTGTACTTTAACCTAAAGGTAATTGACCATGTGGATATTACGCTTGTCCTCACCTAACGATGACGTACATGACGAGACAATTGCCAAAGAGCCCAACCACGAAAACCACGGAGTACACAGCGGTGATGATGGGGATGATGGGGGACATGCTCTCATTCGGCGTCACGTTCCGGCTGTCCGTGTATCCAGATGCCCAGGATGAAGACGCGTTCACCGGACAGTTCTCCAGAAGTCCGGAGACGCACTTACTGTCCTCTTTGTAGATTTCAACTTCCATCCCTGATACCTCACCGTGCCAATACAAAACACCTAGGTTTGAAATGGCTGCGGGGAGATATAGGCTGTTTACGCACACAAATAAACGCAATTAAGGAGAAAAAGGTGCGACAAGAAATGAAATAAATCAACACAGATTTCAAAGGAGAAATCTGTTCTATTACTTCTAGCTCTTGCACAGAAAGTCTCACCTGTATTATTCAAAGCAAAACGCGCGTAGTAAGCACATGCACACATCTGTCGGGTCACTCACCTGAATAAGCCAAACTAAAGCCCGCTTCAATTAAAAATTAAAGCGGAGTAGAGTACAGTGGGTCCTTTTTATCTGGAATTAGAGCCGCTTTGCTTGTCTCCCAGCTAACAGCTCAGCAAAGTTTGGAGACGGTTCTGTGCGCCCGGTGAGCGGTGACAGCGGCTTTGCGGACTGACGTGCACGCGCAGCGATGGCGCGCAGAGAAGCTACGGACTCAACACCAACACACGAACACACAAATCAGAATATGTGATGACAAGGCGACGACAACAACCCGCGGGCAAAAGCTCAGCCACGTGCAGGCGTAATTTCACTGAAAACAGATATTGCTGACAGCCTATGTGTAGCCTGCTTGATCTTAGGAGGTATTTACCTTAAAGGTTAAAAGTGCATTATGTAACTTTTTGGTGGATGGTCCAAAGACTGCTGTCTCCATGCAGATGTTATTGCTACACAGTTTTTAATATCAATTTACGCTTTTAAAATGAGGCTTTGACTGCACTGCCCTATTCTAAATTAACTGGAGTAAATATGCAACTTCACGCGCACACACACACACACACACACACACACACACACACACACACACACACAGAAAAGGACACAACAAACTCAATCAACACAGATCAATCTTAACTAGTTCAACTTGATCATGTTGTGGGGTCATCATCATTTCAGTAGGAGCTCAGGAGCTTAAGTGAAGCACATTGTGTAAGGCCACTGAGGCTTGATGGATGTGGAGCATGAAGCAGCGCAGAGTTCGGAGCCCAGAGCTGGACACAGTTTGTGTAAAAGGAGTCAGACGTCCTGAAAGCTTTGCACATCCTTTTAGTGTCATTCAGGCACAGTCTCCCAGGAGCTGTAGTTTCACTGGAGACAAAAGCAGCACTGGAGACAACACAGTGTTTGGTAATATGCACCTATATCTGACTATATCTCTATTAAATGCCATAGACGTGTGAAATATATGTTTGTGCTTGCAAATTCAAAGATTCAGTCCCTAATGATACAAAGTGCAGCAGAGGCAAATTGAACACTGCACGATCATAACAGGTCTGTTGTTTAGGTGGATGGACTTTAAAAACACAAAGGAGCTTCATTATGTATACAGGAGGAGGAAGTGTTCAATAGTTTTGAGCCTTGACTCATTTATAATGTATATATATTCTGTTGATTAGCATAACATCAAAACCATGGCCATTGTAGCCGTCCTTCAAAGCAGCACTGTTCACTCTCCTCAAATTGTATTTCCTATGTTAATGAATCGCATTACGTCACTATTAGTTGAAGAGTGTAATTGCAAATTGGCAAGTGTCAAAAATACAAATTGTAGCAACGTTTTATTTGTAATCAGTGTTACTAAATCCTAAATACAGCTTAGACTGATAATGTTGGAGATGAATCACTTTTCTCTCTCACACAGTGGGAGAATTATGAACCATGCTGGATGGCACATTTGCATGAAAGTGTTAACTGCAGCTGTCTGGCTTTTGTTTACGGCACTCCCAACAGTTTTCTTGCTGCATTTTTTGTCTTTAAATTCTCATCGACCACAAACAAAAACATTTCTACTAAATGTTTAGCTGTTGTGGAGGCTGGTGGAAGCAGTGGACACAGCATAGTAACATCTGCATTAGACCAGACCAGCCAGTGCTCAGGTAATATCTGGAGAATTGTTTATTATACCCCGGGCTCCCAAGAAGTTTTATATTTGAATGTTTTGTGCAAGGGAAACCATTGATATTCAAAAGTCATTACAAAAAAGAAGAACAAGAACAAAAAAGGAATTTAAATAGCTTCACTGCAGGAGTACAATAAAACTGCTTATTTGGAATGTGGAAAAACTCCTTAACAGGATTCTGGAATATGGGTTTATATTGCACTCCTGAGAAAAGTGATATTTGATATAGACATAAAAGCAAAAGATTAAAAAAAATTAATAAAAAAAAACAGACTGATTATAGTTCTTTAAACAGCTTCCTTTCTCCTTCCTTCACAGCTGAAATGTACAATCCTGACACTCCACAATGTAATTAAAGCATTGGTCACTTACACAGCATGACTATACGCAGGTTCCCGGCTCGGCTTGAGAAAATGTGGAGCCTGCCCTGAGGCTAAGAACACGGGTAAGATATGTCTGAGAGAAGGCTGTTTTTAAATTTCTCCCAGCACACACAAGCTTCAAGAGGAATGCGAAACGGTGAGGATAAAAATATATAGCAATGTATATCTTGCTTTATAATGTAGCAATTCTTTTCATGTTTTCATTATTACTTGCTCTGGTGGGATAGTTTTACATCAGTTAAGTGGCCATCTGTGGAAAAAAAAACAGAAAGTACAACACCAAAAATTATATCCAAAAAACAGGGAATATTTATGTGCAAGCAAGGCATTTTTCTAACAGTCTAAACCTTGATTTAATAAAATAAAGGTGTTGTCATTTATTTGTATTAGTCTGAGTTTAACAAATAATTATGTTAACTAAGTTTTTGTGAAATGAGTAGTCTAACCTGTCATATGCACTTTAAACATAATCTTTGATGAGTGTTTTTATTGCAGAGCAGCCATGCACATATATGTCAAATGTATTCAGACACATTGAGCTGGAAGCGCAAAAAGATGGAGATGAGCTGATATGCTAGTGAAGCAGAACACTTCACACTTTGGGGTCATGGTTCCACAATGTGGCCCCATTGCACTGACCTTTGAGTCCAAGCCGTCTCTCTCCCTAAAGGAATCAATATAAAAAAAAAAATCACACTACTATAATTAAATCAGTGACTTTGCATGGTAGATGTTTAGTCAGAGCTACATAAAGCGTAGCATTCTGCACAGGCTCTAGGCAGGGATCAAGCTACTGCTAAACCCACTTTAAAGGCACTGTAGCAACCTGATTTTTACCATCTTAAAACAGTCTTAAAAATGTGTTTCACAACTTTCCGAGGCCTCAAGTCAGAATCAAGTCCCAAGTCAATAGCAGGCAAGTCCAGGTCGAGTCCAAGTCCTCTGTTCTGAGCTTTAAGTCATTTCAAGTATCAAATACAGCTCATATTTTTTGCAATTTATATACTTTTTAAACTAAATTGTACCAGATAAAAAGTCATGGTAACAAATAGGGATGTAACAATATCCAAATCTCATGGTACAATATTTATTGTGATGTTTTGGAAAGGCTAACATTATATTATTATACATATGGTACTTTTTACTTTTGTGCCTCAACAAGACCTTAGTGTTAATCATTACTGTCATAATCCAAAGAATTATAAGTGCTTAATATTTTGTCAGGTAGTCTGCCCTGAAATATCACAGTATTTCAGTTGTTGTTATGTCCCTAGTAACAAATAGAGATGTGGGGGGGTTCCAATTTGGTCCTTTAAAATTAAGCTGTGAAAGCATCAACTTTATTGAGAAAAATGTTTTGAGAAGCATCAAGTCATCTCAAGTCACAGGGCTCAAGTCGAGTCAAGTTCCAAGTCATTAACCTTCAAATCCAAGTCAAGTCCCAAGTCTTAGTCCATTTTATCAAGTCAAGTCTCAAGTCCTCAAAATAGTGACTCAAGTGTGATTCAAGACTAAGTCACAACTTGCAAGTCCCCACCTCTGTTATTCAGACCATGAGAAATGAGACCATCCATTGTGTCATTTTGAATTCAATAGCAGCATCTGTACTGGGATAAGGCAAATTTGACTTTCCACAGTCCCCATAAGTTGGTCATGCTGTTCAATTGAAAATAATGAATGCGTATGGAAGGCTGTATATACCACAACACCAACCAGGGGGCATAATGCGCACTGAAGAATAAAGGGTGAAGAGTCTGGTGATGAAGGTGTATGCACTTTAAAAACAAGGAAAAGCACTTCATGGATTACCATAAGGTAAAGTCACTGTGGCAACTCAAGTATTTATTGACAAGGAAAATTACATTATACAATTAATTCTCCAAAAAGTCAATTTAACATAATATAGTCATGAAATAAAAATATTTTTTTATTAGTGACTACGTACTTTAGAATGTAATGCCACTGACTCTGAACACACCTGGGGGTTAAAGGGTTAAATATATCAATTAGAGTCAAATGATCCCTGTTCAGTTGGCAACAAAGACGTCTGTATTTAAAAAAAAAAAAAAAAAGCTAAAAGAAGTGTGTTCCTGCTTTAGGTCGCTCCACTGAACGCGACAATACGTTCACACATTATGTTGGTGACAAACCCTGTGGGCAGAGTAATTACCCCTAATAACACATGAGGAAATTAGCCAGTGTGACGTTCTGTGGGTATTTATAATGCGCCAGCCCAAATCGCTCCCTGGCAGCTCCTGTTTGTGAGGATGGCAGTTTGGTCATCATCTGTTAACGTGTGGGAGGCAGGACGACTCAAAAGCACAGCCACACAGATGGACCCCGTGACATATCGTGTCTCATTTTAGCTCCATGTAATTTTGAACTTCAGAATTATCTAAGCAGACAGAGGAGTCTCAATCTCTCAGGTCCAATTAAAGATAAGAAAAGTTAGGCCTGTTTTCCTATCTGCACAAATGTCTCGCAGTGGTTCACAAAATCAATGTGTGAGGCGTCTTCTTTTCTCATTTTAGATGTTATAATTGAGTGAACATATGACTTTAACAGTGGCAGGGCTTGTTTCTTGATCCAGGTCACCAAAATATAAAACTTCTTTTGTGTATACTTTGCTGTTGCAGAAAAGGACACTTGCTTGTGTTAGTTGCCAGATACATCTTGCTAAGGATGGGCAGAGTGAATCTCTTGTCCTTGTGCTATCACATTTATTGTAAGTGTAAGTTGCAATGCATTTCTTTATCCAAACAGCAACACATAAAAATAACCTTTTTTATTATTGCCACATACTCCAAACCTAATTTAAAAAGTGACTTGCTTGAAAATCCAGTCAGGGACACCCATTTGTCTCTGTCAAGCCAGTTTACTTTGTGTCTACTATACCTTGCAACTATAGCAGCACGGTGGCACAGTCGTTTAGACTCTCACCTCCCAGCAATAAGGTTTATGAGTTTGATCCTAAACAGGATATACCTTTTGTGCAAAGTATGTTCTCCCCTCCCTATCTGTGTAAATATCTTTGGGGTCTTCAAGTTAGGGTTGCATAAAACACATGAAACTCAGGACCAACCCTTTATCTAATACATTAGATAGATGTTAGAATTAGAATTAGATAGATTCATTTGCCTGGTAAGTCCAGAAATATATCTCTTTATTTTTTATACAGGGGGATATCAGTCTGGTCTCCACTGGTCTTTTTTTCAGTATAGCCAAGGAGCTCATTGGTCATCAGTCATTTTGAACTAAATAAAATCAAATAACGTCAGATTAACAGAGTTTAGCACTTCACTCATTGATTCTGCAGAAATCTGCATGTTTTTCAGTCCCCTGTGATATTTTTTCCCTTAATTTTTCCTCGTCAGCAGCCATATTAGTTTTGATATGGACAGACCATATGTTTCCCTTCGTAAGGTATTGGATAAGTGTATATTTTGGATCCCAAGCAATAGATTTATAGCAATATTGAGTACAGTACCATGGACACAATTATTAATATGTACTTTTAAATACAATAACTGCTCACAAGTGCAATATTTTGACAAATTGTGCCCTATCAACTCAGTTACAGCTTGTGTCTGTTGGTTTAAAAATTAATTCTGTTAGGATGTTGTATTTTTCCTTTTCTCGAATGGCCTTTCTTTGACAAGCCAGAGTTTATCAGGACCTGGTGTCTGGGGATAAATGAGCTCAGACCTTCAGTGTGCATTGTAGCGTGTGCCTCTTTTCACTTTGTAACACAACAAGGAGAGGATTTTCTGAGATAGAAAATGTGTAGGTTCTCAACGGACACTAGCTATTCATGGACAGTGGTTTTCCCTGGTGGATGTAGCAAAGCATGTTATAAAAGCAGTTCTAACTTACCTCTATTCTTCCCATATGAAATCACAACCCACATACTGTGTACAATATTTAAGTGTATCCCTATTCAAGGATTTACAGGTGACAGTGTAGTTAATCAAAACTGCAGAATTTGAAGAAGTTTGTTTGACTCCTTTTTAAAAATTCAGTACGTTTGTTGCATTGCACAGGTTGGGAAAGTGGCTTAAAGCCATGGGATATACCATTGTGCAGCACAGGGGGTGGCATTTTGATCTATCACCCAGAGCGACAGCTGATCATCTTCAAATATGCTGAATGTGCAATGTGGGGGAACGCAGGCCGGGTACAATCAATGCCCAATGGATCGTATGGAGCGCAGCCGCTCACTACATCAACCTGAAGAAGGCAAGGCTCAAGATTTAGGGGTGAAGAGGTGAAAAAGTTAGAATGGAATATATAGAGGAGTGGTAGAGGGAGGGAGAAGTTTGTGCAGAAATGAGATGGAGAGTTGTGGAGCACTTTTATTGATTGAAGACAATCTATATGTATGTAGATGTATTATGTAGATATCTGCACTGTAGTTCTATAGATCTTTATATACAGACCATATATTGACCCCATGGATTTGGCACTAGTCTATTGCCCAATGCGTGTAATGCACTCTCAAGCAATAGTAGACCTCCACCATGGCAATATGCTACATTTTTTTCTTTTCTTTATGTTGCAGTTATATGCTAACTGTTTAACAAAACAAATTTTCTCTTATTAATTAAAAATGCCTTGAAAAATATATCTTAAAAATGCGAATTAATTACCAAATCCACACTAAAAAAGTTAATCAAAATCAAGACTTTTTTGGCATTGTTAGTTTTGTTTATTTGAGCAACAACCCAAAAATACAGCAAATAAAAAGCAGTTGGAGGAAGAAGATATTTTGTGAAAGCAAAATAATTACTGGCAAAAACAGATTCTCCTAGTCTAACAAGTGTAAAATGTGTGATTTAAAAAGACTTCAAAAATGACTAGAGTATGATTTTCTCCATCACTTTTTGCCCAGTAGACTGATTATGTCTTAGTCTTGCACCTCAAATTAAAGTTATGTGTATGTGGCGAACCATATCCCACAGCATCACCAGCTCACTGCATGATCAGCTTCAGTCTCACACAATCTAACACTGTTCAACATGCAATCTATATTGGTGCACAAAGTGGTGTAAGGCCACCTAACCTTTCTGTTCGGGACACCACAAAGCGTTGGAGCATCTTGGGTGACCTCTTACCTTGGTCATGTTGTAATGGTTGTGTTTTGATGGATACCATGGACGTAACGAGAAGTGAGAATTGCCAGTGGACGGATCAATAGACATGTTGATGCATAACTCTGCACCCACACATTTACAGGAGTTTGATGAAGAGCAAGATCACCGCGCCTCAGATGGGATGTTTAACCACAGTCTTATAAATAGGCCTGTATTGTGGGTTGACTTGCGGCTCAGCTGTAGAGCTGAGCACGGCAACTTCTCTCATTGTCATTTTGCAGACATACGGATGGCCATTGTCATAATTAATATAATAATATACAAAACAATACACTACAACTTCACAAACTAGATTCGATGTGCAGTAGTTTAATTACTGGAATGCATGCTGTAAGGGTGTCAGCACATCAAAAACTAAAATGAAACTTGTCAAACATTTTAATAAGTTGTTTTTGGAGAACGTAGCTTTTTCAAAAACATGCCGATCTAAATATGTTTTATGTTCACAATAAATGCCCCATAGAAGTTTAATACCCCCTCTTTAAAGTAAAACTGATTTACCTAAGCAACAAACATTATCCAAGTAATTTTATATTCACAGCATACAACATGCCATGATATTGTCATTAAATGTTTTCATAATGCTTTCATAAAACATTTCCTCCAAAGGGAGGTTATTGAAAGATCATTTGTATTGGTGCCGATGAGAATGTCACTGTATTTATCACAAATGGCAAAAATGTGAGCATCAACTACCAAGACAATACTTTGAACAACAACTGTGGGCTGGCCATGGCACGCAGCACCATCAAAGCATGTTCTGTCTTATTAAATGCACAAATGTTTATATACAATTTCTCTTCTTTATAATATATAGTTTAATGGTAATTTATTTCAGTCTATAATTATTCCACATACACACGGTTTGATCAGTTTGAACACTCTTGTGACATTTCTGTACACATCACATACATCTTGACGCAAAGCTGCTCTATGACATTTGCATGCATTGCTCTTTAATGAAAAGAATAAAAATCCTATGCACGTTTACATAACCTTACGTGTTGATCTTTTCAGTCAAGGTACTATATGCATAGTTAGGCACAAAGAACATCGATCATATTGTGTGATGATGAATAACAGTTATGCAGTTGCCAGTGTGCACCTATGGCCTTTGAAACTAATTTATTTTTGTATAGCCCCAAATCCCAATAATAGTCATCACAAAGAGCTTCACAAAATTTTGGATTTAACCAAGTAAAATCAAACAGTGAAACAGTCTTCAGTTAATAAAAGTCAAGCATATTGACCAACATTGACAGGAAAGCAAATGGATAGCTGTCCCAGGGCATCCCCTGAGGAGAGGGCTACTCTCATAGACAAATCGGCTGTAGATGCATCAATTCAAGTCTGTAGAACCAAAGTCCACTCAAGACAGGCAGGTAGAAGGCAATTTTAGAGTCCTGTTTCAGCACAGGGACACACGTGCACACAGTGGGCTTGTAACATAGACCCAAACCATTCAGGTGTCAGGCTCAAGCTGAGAATCAAAACGTATGGATTTATATGACAAATAACCTGTTGGGCTTACTAACAGTAAGAATAACTCCTTACAATCACATTTAGCAGCATATTCATAGGTAAAGTGGGAGCAGCATGAATTGATTAATACAATCATATAACAGTTAAAAATATTCTTAATTGCCAGTCGGCATTTCACGCAGTCTAAAGAAGTACTGCAGGTTATTCCAAGTTGTGTCCAGAGAGTGTTGAATTCTTTAAATAATTATTTGTCAAATCTCCAAATCCGAAAAATATATAATTTGGGCTGAGAGTCAATTTTAGATAAAAAGAAAGAGAAAGAGAAAGACGATTTTCCAGATTTTCCATGGCTAAACTTGTACCTTCAGCATACAGATGGGTGGAAGATGTAATGTAATTTATGTAAATAGGAAACAAAACTGGTAGTTTTGAACCTTGCGGAACTCCTTTTGTCACCGTTAAAAGAGGGGATCTGAATGTGACTGACAAATTTTGATAAAGGGTTCTAGAATTTTATCAAGGCATGGCAGTTTAAAAATGGAGGAGTAGCTGTCTGATTCTGATCTTTTACCATGTTTACTACCCTTTGATCTACCATGAAAAAATAATAATCAACATCAGCCTTGTGTTAATCTATTTTCTCAAGTATGGTTATGATTTGCAACTAAATACCAGCTGTTACCTGGAGAAGACAGGCTATAACAGTGTAATCATCAGAGGCCACAGTTAAGGTGATTAATTCACAGAGGCTTTGCAATTGATTTATTTTTCTACAGCTGATTTTCACCTCACTTGACCATAGTTTTTGAAACACTCACTGTCTGTGTGTTGAGCTGATGAGTCACGGCTCCAGGTGTTCTACCTGTCCTCTTACTATTGTGAGAGCACAGGGCAATAAGGCTTTTGCGCATTCAACTAAGAGAGACAAAATGGATTTATCACCGTAGCATCCTACATGTTTAAATAAGTGAGGTTGTCAGTGATTTTGTACAAACCAGGAAGTTCAAACCTTTACTGGACTCATTTATCTGTTAAATATGCATTATTGCAGATCAGCTATCCGTGGGTTTCAGAATGATGAAAAATTAAGACTGTTGCCATAGCAATTAACAATTTAAAACTAAATATTATATCTTTTGAATGGTGAAAGCCCTCAAAATGTCACATATAAAAGGAAGTTGGAACCCATGAATACATTTTGTTTTATATCTGTAAGTCAAAAACAATGGTAGGTTTCCTTTAATATATGTTTAAGTATGTTATAAGTGCTTTTTGATTGTAAAACATAAAAGAATGCTTAGATGTACATCTATATGAGTTAGTTAATTTCTCCATGCTCCTGGATATCTTTCAGTAACCAAAATTTGATGAGTGAATAAACAAACCAGTTTTGATATTGATTTAATTTAGAACATCAAAGAACCACAGATAGTCGCTTGTTTTCCCCCGATGACAGCCCGCAGTTGGTTGTGTACATTTTATGAGTGGTGTCGGAGTGCATGGACCTCGCTCGCCTTCAGATGGGTGCACATAGCCACAGACGGAGACAATGATGCACTCAAGTGAATCACTTGCTGTTTAGTGGCGCCCACATATCCCACATATGCGATAGGTGTAGTCGCCAAAGCAGACTGCGCAGTGACCTTTAAAAAAAGATTTGTGCTACACTTGATGAGAATATAATGGCATCTTGGGGAGCTTGTAAAGAGAAATGCTATCTGTAAGAAAGCATTAACATCCAGCTCACGTGAGGAGTCAGCTGCTGTTTGTTCCAAGATGAATCACCTCGCCTTGGGAATTAATCAAAAGAAGTCTTAATGCAGTGTTTTCCTTATGGGCACCTTATATCATGCATCTCATTTGAGTGTACATTTATAATTGAAGTAGGGAGGCTAATGTGGAAACGCATTAAGCTAAATGAATGAAAATGGGTTGTTCTGAAAGCTTATTAACATGGCCGTATCAGTTTATCAATTTAAACTGCAGAGATTTGACAAAGAGATTCAAGCCTGTTATTAGCCTGTCGTATCCTTTTGTGGGTGATGCTAATGGGCAATTAACTCCATTATTGTCCAGCCATAGAGCTTCACCAGACAATGTACCTGTTTTTACTAACCCCAAGCCTGGTTTAATAGATGGGGGACAAAGGACCTCCCAAACATTTATGCAATATTTAAAGGTGCTCTGCATCGTTTTTCTGGTGGAGTGTCAGCAACCTGTTTGTCTCCATGAGATGTTGTGGCTTTGCATTTAACATAATATCTATATCCATGGAGACAAGCAGGTGACACCATCAGACCAAGTTACAGAACAGATCCCGCTCACAAGAATACATGTTTTAAAGAGGGGGGATTATGCAAAATATATATATTTTTTTAGCTTTCTACCTTGTCATAACATTGTTGTGTCATCAAAAACATGCCTGAGGAGGTTTTAAATGTCATCTATGCACATTTCAGTAATTTAGCGATCTCTCCATGGCCCTATTCGAACCCTCCTTATGATTAGCTGTAATATTCTGTTCAATGCTCAGCCCACAAGCCTACATCCCCCATGGTCTCACACAACTCAATTCTCCATAAATAAAAACAACAAAAGGTAACAAGGTGATCTAAATATGTTATGTGTTAGCAGTTAATAGCCCATAGAAGTAAAATACCCCCTCTATATTTGTTATAAAAACTGAACAAATGCAAGATATATAAGATCAATGCCATACTGTTGAAAATTCTGGGCAAAATAATAACATCACCATGGCTAGAGCCATACTCTCCACCAGAAAAGTTACATAGTGCACCTTTAATGAAACTTTAAAATAGTAATACTGAGAACACAATGGATCATTTTGGAATGAATATTACATGCATAGTTAAGATTCAGCAATATTAAAACAAGTTTCACTAGTTTTTTATAAGCTACTGTAAGTCATTCCTTTACATTCACTACCACCCTGCTCCTGGGGATTGTAATAGACAGACATTAATAACTGTTCCCTGCAGAAAGCTATGCTAAATGAGCTAGGAAGTGCATTTCTATTACGTCCTGACAGTCACATTAAATTATCAGAACATAAAGATAGGCAAGCAGGGCAATGGAGGGAGGCGTCTGCCATGTAACAGCTATATATTCATTTTCAGCTACAAGCTTGAAAATCAGTCCAGATGTAAGGTCATTTGATTACCATATCGAAGTGTGTAGAATATTGAGTTTAAATGGAAGACTGGAAACACTTCCTGGTAAAAGGGTTCATGAAAATATTACATAGCACAGTTGGGTTAATTAAAAACATAAAGCCAGCTACAGTCTAATAAAGTAGACTTAAAGGGCCTGTGCCCGATTTTTTATTTGAGCAAAACATGTCTTACCTCAGAACAGATATTGTATAAGCAGCTTTTGAGGTCAAAATAAGTCTGCTGTGAACTGTCTGCATCTATTTATAAAGTGTTTTATTGTCCAATAATCAGGAAGTGCACTCTTAGCATGCTAACTGTGATGGCAAAACTTCGCTCTGGTTGTAAAAAGCCCTTATAAATTCATTGCGGTGAATGATCTCTGAATTCACAAAGTAAGTGAGTGAATAACCATAGTCTGTATATATAAATGGACATAGCGGCGGCTAGCAGATTTGCTAGCCTGTTCGTATTAACCTGCTCTACAGTACTGGTATTTTTATTTCGCTATTGTGTCCGTAAATCAAGATATGAATATTAATAACAGACAAATCAGACACCTTCTTTCCCTGAGGTTGCTCCCACTAGCATTAGCAACTAATTTGATTGACAACGGAAGAGCCTTGCTCTGGATTGGCTCTTTGGGTACTATAATACTTGCGGTCGGAATTCCAAATATGGAACACGGCTCCAAATCCCCTATAACTGCTAGCTTCAATGAGCTTCATTTGACTGGAGCTGAACACAGTGAATGACATCACATTTCCTTAGTCCACTTCTTTATACAGTCTATGGGAACAACCCATGCTTTTAAAACAGTAAAAGTCAGGTGCAGCGCCTTTAATACCATTTACCATGTTTCTGATTCTAAAAACAACTACAGCCCAACTCCGTCGCAGCAGCAAAATATCAGCCTTCTGAGCTTCTTCATCCCCTCCTCCTCTTCGTGACCAGTGCCAAGGCCTCTGGTGGAAAACTACATATTCTTTGTGCTTCTTGTAACCTCATGACTCAACCAACAGTTTAAAATTCCTATCAAAACTTTCTGTGCATTTTAAAATAGATGGTTATTAGCATATAGCATCATGTGTGAGGAATGACGGAGTGACAGGGATGAGAAAACAGCAGGAGGTGCAGCTTACAGGAGAGATTCTTCATTATTTATCTAATGCACTTTTCATATGTGCTGAATAGTTCGAGGGCAGACTGGTGAAACAGAATATTTAATGTCTATGCTGGGCTGAAGAAATTTCAAATAACGTTAATAATTAATGTTGCAGGTAGAAAGATTTACAATTATTCTTTCCTTCTGGCTTTTCTCTTTGGGATTTGCGTATTAACTGCCTAACTCCTGAGCGGTGATTTGCATAAAACTTTTGGTTGTATGCCAGATGCCCTACCTGAAGCTACTGATTTGTGATTGGCTGACGAACACTGATGTTTCGGTCAGTCATAGTGGGGAATAGAATGAATCTGTTTAATTAAAAATTGTATATAAAATCAAGTAATCAACTTCCTACATTTGATTACACCATGCTTATTATGTATTCCTGACAGCCAATGCCTCTTTGTGTAATAGACTGAAAGAATAGCTGTCCGGATCAATATGGCGGCTCATAAAAGTAATGCACAGCTGCGGTATAGAGGAGTGATCCAACCAAACGGCCTTGTTCTCAATCCCCAGTGAAATGTTTTTGAAGTTTGAAGCCCTCTGGGATCCTCACACACTGTCCTTTCTCATTTATGTAGCTCATATCTTCCACATCTCAGAAAGGATGTTTTTATTATAACCCCTGCCTCCAGGTTTTTAAGCTAATTTTGGCCCCCGTGAGAGGGTTAATGAAGGTGTACCTGTAATGAATGAAAAACAGCAAAGTCATTCTTCTTGCTCAAAACTCCTAGATCTTTCGAGATGCTTGAATTTTTTATAATATTGCTGAAAATGTTGGGGCCAGCTGCATATAATTAGATCTAAACATGCTGCAGTGCCACTATCAGCTGTTTCCACTGTGACGGCAAGTTTTTGGCACCATCTGAAACTGTGCTGAAAGCACTAAATGATCTAGAGTGCTCGTGGAGGAAAATGAGCTGCTAAGAAAGGGAAGGCTGTGTGCTTGGTGAAATCTTCTCTCCTCGATGCTGTTAACAAGCCTTGATGTTCAAATTGCCATATTGATTGTGTATGCTATATGCAGTGAAGAAACATCGCTAGTCTTGGACCAATGTATAGAAAAAAATAAACTGGGTGCTCATGTAATTATGAATATCTTGAACTATTATCATTTAATGGCTGTTTTCTCATAAATGTCTGGCTAAAACAACCCCAAATTAAAATTTTAAATGATGCTGTTTTTTGAGTATAAATAAAAGGCTGTCTAATCGTGGACTCATAATTCCCACCTAGATTTTTGGGGTAAACATAATTGATGAAGAATGCCCCACTCTGACAGCTCAGTCCCACGTCATCAGAGGCGTAATACTCCCTACAACGGAAGCGTAGCCAGGCTGGACTAGAATGAACAATACTATCACAATGTCTTGAGCGTTCATGTCTCTGAGTCCCGGGTCTCGTACTGATGGTAAATAAACTTCTCCTGCATTACAACTCCTGCCTCAAGCCTCTTCTTTCAAGTCTTTATTCTACAACATTAAAGGAGTTGTAGCTGTGATGTATGGACTAAAACACCTTCAACTCTACTTGGGCCATGACTATTCGCATTTCAGTTGTAAACAATATCTAAAAAAAAAGCTATCAAGAAAAAAAAGTCCCAGTTGCATAAAATAAAATGTCAATAATAGTTTAATGTAGCCATTACTTTGAAATGTACCCAAGAGCTTGTAAGGAGCTAATGAGGTTGCCAATAGACTTCTTACAACACTAACATTCTTTTGGTATAAACGTGAACTCAGGTAAAGGTAAACAACCAAAACAGACGGAATCACAATATGTAGGCAGGGAAACTAAAGGTTGCTGTAGGCAAAAATATGACATATAACAGTATTTCACCCACCTCATGTCACTGAATCCATCTCTAATGAGAAACCTGATGAGTTTTCCAGGCCAACGCCCCCACACTATTCTACACTGCTCACCTGTTACGATGTTATAGCAGAAAGCCTCCAGGGAGTTAGTCACACAAATGAGCAAGTACTCCACCAAAAACATCATCTCATTTAAGATATAGCTACCTGAAACCACAATGGTGTTTGGATACAGGATTTTACACCTCATTAACATGGACTCCGTCTTGTCTCCGGACAACGCCTCCCGCCACGCCACGACTGATGTAACAATAGAACTCCTTGAATGTGAATGTTTACACTAGCACATCGTAGTTCCATCTAAGGCGCAAATATGGAGTCTATTGTTAACAGATGCTGCAATGGTGTGAATGAAGTTGAACTAGCTATGGACAGACAGACAGAAGATAAACAGAGGAAAACTTTTCAGACATCAATACAATCAAATTCCTGGCCAAAACTTTATTTGTTTTTTATTTCTTATTTGCTCAAGTCTCACATTCAGCTTTACTGCGTAAACCAAAACTGGGGGTGTCTCTGAAATCAGTCCACACTGCCTCTTCCAGCGCATGGCTTTGCTTTTTAGTTTAAGTTAACGCGGAGGAGAAGAGAGGGAGAGGAGATACGGGCACCAAGCGTGTCCATGCATTTCTGTGTGCCTATGCAAAATCTCTGGACACAACCACATTTCCCTCCTGTGATACTGAAGCAATTAAATCAGTCTATTAAACAGAAATATTAAATATTTATCACAAATAAATTATTATATTATATGAAAAATATAATA